>WSXT02188482.1:0-24095 GCA_011762715.2 Neuroterus valhalla | reverse complement strand
TATTCTGAATATTTCACTTTTGGTTGACAATTGGTCAACTACTTTTGCAAAGGATCCGCTTTTTTGGCTGATTGATTAAAAACCACCCTGTTTTGATTCAGGATTCAAATTTTTTCAATTAAAAATAATAAGAATATTATTTTCTTTAGAATGTCGACTATTAACATTCTACGTTGAGAATTCCTTTTTTTTCGTTTTAACTGTTTTTTTCTGAAATTAAAATCTTTTTTGGTTAAAATTATAGAACTTATACATTTTTCGTTGAGAATTAATCTTTTTAGTTTCTAAATTGAACTTATTTGATGAAAATTGGTCTTTTTGGAAAAAAATTTGACCGATTTCTTCAACATTCGTGTTTTTGGATTGAAAATACGTCCTTATATGTAGATTAATTACTCGATCGCCTTCTGAAAAACCTCTCCATGGCTTGAAAATTTTAATTTCTTGGTTCTAAAAGCCCTGTTACTGGTTAAAGTTATTTATTTTCTTTGAGTTTATATCATTGTAAGTTGGAAATTCAACGGTTTTATTGAAAAGTCTTTTTTTTTTAATTCAACAGTTTTGTTGAAAGTTTGTCTTTTTTGGTTGAAAACTCATGTTTCTTGGTATGAAATTCAACTGTTTATACCGGCTAAATAAGATTAAAGATTAGAAGAAACAAGAGGTAAATAAACTTTACCCATTTAACTTTATCCGATCCCTTTAAACAATCAAATTAATGAATAAATAATAATTTGCGAATGGAGGATTATTGAGGAAGAGTGAAATAGAAAAATCAATTTACCGTGCTTCATCGGCAAAGACAAATTTCCTAAGCTTGAGATCCCTGAGAACAATTCCATTCTCGTGGCACTTGGCTACGGCCCTGGCGGCTTGGCGGAAAAGTCTCCTAGCCTCCGGTTCTCGTAGCCTCCTGCGCGCCCTCACGTAGGCGTGTAGGTCGCCGTGGTGACCCTCGAGGAGAAGATACCGTCGACCTCCAGGTGCATCTACCACACCTGCCACACCGCTGGTGGCTCCGGTTCCCTCCAGGCGCAGGTGAGCTTGTAAAAGGGCTTCACCACCCCTGTCCCCCGTAGTAAGACCCTGAAAATAACAATTTCACATTTAATACAACTATTTACAATGAGATTTTTATGTTTAAAAAAGGGAATGCTTTTTTACTGCGCTGGGATTCGAGCCCAGGACCTTCCGTTTGCGGGCGACTGCTCAGGGAGGAGTCGTTTAGAGCAGCCGTCCGACAAACGGTAGGTCCTGGGTTCGAATCTCAGCTGAGTCGTAGGGCGCTTCTTTCTTCAGACATTTTTTTGAATGTCTTGAATGGAAATTCCCATCTTCTCTCAGTGACTCCATTTGTCGCCTAAAAGTATAAAAATCAATTGCATAGAATTTTTGAATAACTTCATAAGAGGTCGAATAAATTTTTCAAAAATAATGCAAAAGAAAGCATTATCAGACACTGAATAACAGAAATAATAACTTTATTTTTTCAGTAATAGAGAGTAGATAATTCTCATTGATTTGTAAATATTCTTTGCACTATCGAAATAAACTTTGAGGTTCAAATTATTTACCTACTAAGACTTTTATTTTAAAAATAACAAATATTGATCAATTTGAGATTGAAAATTTTTAAAGTCTAAATTTCAAAAGTTTAAATCTAAAACATTTTAATTTTACATGATTAGTTCATCCTTCGTTTTTTCCCCTTTTTATAAAATAATTCCTGACAGTAATTAAATGATGATAATTAAAGCTTGATAAGTGGTAACACGAAAAAAATTGATGTGGGTGTAATTGAAACAGCATTAATCATAAGTTTAATGGAATTTAGTTAACTTGATAATTATCTTCAGTTAATTGGAAATTGCTTTATCTTAATAAAGGTACCACAGAGACGACAATAAACTGTGCACATTATATTTTTAATTAGAAAGAGAGAGAGAGAGAACATTTTATCAGAATATTCCTATTCTCTTGACACATAATAATAATAAAATTTCGCAAGCTGTTTTCGAGTAAAATCAACTGTTCGTTATACGATCGCTTTCAAACCTGAAGAATTGAATGCCATTTCATTAAAAAAACTCACAATTTTGTAATAATTTGGTAATTATTCTAATATTCTAAGTAATTATTTTTCACTTTTTCATTTGATATTGTTAAGACGTATGACAAACCTTAAATTATATTTACACTATTATTTTTTATTTCAACTCAGCATTTGACCGAAGAGGAATTTTCTAGAACTTTCATTTATTCTAACTGTCAAATTAATCATTTTTTCCATCCAGAAAAACGGATTTCCAACAAAAAAGTTCATTTTTTCACCAATGTGATGAATTTTCAACTAAAAAGATAAATATTGGACTGGAGAACTCGAATTTCCAACCATGACGTTCATTCTCAACATCCTCTATCACAACAGATCAAACATTGCAAAACAAATCAATTTTCACAAGAATATTAAAATTTTCAACAGAAAATATCATTTATTTCTACAAAAATTGAAACAGTTAAAGCTAAAGTCAAAAAAATTAATTTACGATAAAAAAAATATAAAAAAACGGATTTCCAACAAAATAGTTCATTTTTAAACCAATGGGATGAATTTTCAAATAAAAGTATGAATCTTCAACCAGAACAGTTAAATTTCAAAACAAGAAGATGAATTTTCAACTAAAAACATGAATATTTAACTGTAGCACTTCAATTTCTAACCATGAATGTGAAAATTTCTGCAAGAAGATTTATTTTCAAATATAAAGAATGATTTTCTAAGAAGAAATACAATGTTTCAACAAAATGATCGAATTTCGAACCCAAAAAATAATTATTGTTAACAAAAACTGGAACAGCACCATTTTTAATTCAAAATTCCAATTTCAAACCAAGCATAAGAGTTTTATACAAAAACAAAGAATCTTCAACTGGAGGAGTTGAGTTTTCAAACGGATAAATTAGCTTATACTGAAAAAGATGAATTGTGAACAAAAATTTGAATACTCAAATTTTAAATTGAAAAAATTGGATTTTCAATTGAACAAATTAATTTATAACTGAAACTATGAAATTTTTAATTTCCAGTTGCAAAAATCACTTATAACACAAACAACTAAATTTCAACAACAAAAAACTAACTTTTAAGCAAATTATTAAATTTTTACACAAAATGAAAGAGAATCAAATGAATAGTTCAATTTTTGACAAAAATTCAATTTTGAACCAAACATAAGATTTTTCAACTTGAAAAATTAATGTTCGACTTGATGAATGTTCAACGAAGATGAAAAATGTTTGACTGTATAACTTGAATTGTTAACCGTGAAGGAGAATTTTTGAAGAACAATATTAACTTTCGAAGAAAATGATTATTTTCTACAAAAAAAAACGATTTTCCAACATAATATGTGCAGTTTCAACGAAATAATTGAATTTCAATTTCAAAATCACAAATTGTCGAATTCTGAACTAGAGAAGATGTATTTTAAGCAAGAAGATGAATTTTGAACCATAGAGATTGATTTTCGACAAAAGTCAAATTTTCACGAAGTACATAAATTCGCAAAGAAATATTTTTATTTTCAAATTCAAAAATCAACGTTCAACTAAATACTTAAACTTTCACCAAAAAAAGGTGAATTGATTTTTAACAAAGTAGCAACCATTTCAACCGAAGGTGAATTTTGAATCAAAATACTGCAACATTGTCAAAAAAATTCGATTTTCAACAAACAAGTTTTAATTTTGAACAAAGAAGTTGATTTTTTAACTAAAAAAGGATTTCTTTATTTAAAATTGAGAAGAGGGAACTTTAAAATCGTGACAATTTTTGAATTGGAGGAACGATTTTTAAAAATTCCTCTCTTCTCCATCCGAAATATAATTAGTTCAGAAAGTTCCCGTTCCATGTAAAAATTCCCTGTTCCAAGTGAAATTATACTTCTTCACTGAAACTTCCTGCTCTAAAAAAAAACTATAAATAATAACTGAAATTCCCTGTCCCAAGTTAGATGAATGAAGATAACAATTCTTTCTGTAGATTTGGGCTATCATTAATTAGATTATCAAATTTGAGTCAGATAAAAAAATCTCACAGAGCAACAAATTTGTAAAATGTTTTTCTTATGATGGAAAAGAAAAAAAAATTCTTCCTCTCATGACGTATATGATGTATTTAAATATCTTGAGAATCAGATTAGAGGAACGTTAAGTTCTGTTAATCAATTGATAAGATCTCTTTTTGATTCCTAAAAAGAAAGCGGTCATTTATCGTATTTTTTTGGTAGAATTTTTAATAGTCTAGGCTGAGTCAAATAAATGCCCGGTCTTTCCATTAAATTCACGGCCATTTGCGGGTTTCCCGGTCAAGTCGCCAACCTGCCAGCACATCTGCAAGTACATTCTGATGCTTTGAATACAAATGGAAAACGGATGCAGAAAATATATTGTGAAATAATATACAATGATGTATTCAAGCATTCATGCGTATTCTCTGCAAATGTGTATCAAGGAGTGACAAAAGTGACTTTTGTTTCACGGATCTTGGAAGTTTTCTAGGACACAATATCTATACTCTTCTCACTTATCCGATCTCTCGACCTTGCCTTGTGCTGATGATGATGTAACGAGAAAAGACACTCGATATCGGTACTCACTTCTGAGACTGGTTATTTTATTTAGAGCAATTCTATTTTACTATACAAGAGTAAACCTCCTTGGATTCGAGGCATTGAGGAAGTCTTTTTAATTCCAAGTTTCACTCCAGAGATTCAGTGAGAATAAATTGCCAGTTAGTTAAATTTACCGGAAGATGGTCTCGGACGATGGTTTGCTTTCAAAGGAGGTACAGGATGTCGCCATTGAAGGAATAATAGAGCATTTAAAGCTCCGTTGCTTCCTTTTTCTGAAAGACATTATTGAGGATTGGTGACCTTATCTCCGTTCAGACAATATGAAAAGATCGGTCTCAAATTTGATTCTACTTTAGAAAAGCTATTGAGTTATTTGCGTCAAAAATAAGTCTCTATAATAAATTCTGTCTGCAACAACAGATGCAAATGCGAGCATATATGACCTGGCTGAAGTTTCCAACGTTCATAAAAAACTAATTTCGAGAAAAAAAAAAAAATTTGAGTAAGACCTTGAATTCCATTGTTTCAAATAGCTCCATTTTATACTCGAAGGTCTCCTGAAAAGTTTCACCCCCCTCGGACTTCCGGAACACCCCCCAAATCATCCCCTAAGAAATGAAAGAATCCTAAAAAATGTGCCAACTTCCAGAACTGAAATTTTTCAATTTAAAATGGGATAATTGGCAGCTCGAAAAATTCTGTGGAAATCTCAACCCCCTACCTTCCCCGAAACACCCCCCCCCCCCCCACCAACCCTGAAGAATCGATAAAACATTAAAAAATCCCGAAATTCCTATACCTAAAATTTTACAATTGGATATAGTTCCATTTGATATTTCAAGATACCAAAAAAAGTTTAATTCCCCTAGCTCTTCCGGATCACCCCCGTTTTCTACCCCTAAGATCCAGGAAAATAAAAAATATACTAGAGAAACGCCCAAATTCACAGACCTAAAATTTTATGAATGAAAATAGTTCTATTTGAAGTTTCGCAATACAAAAAAAGTTTTGCCCCTCTACCTCTTCCGGAAAACCCCTAAGTTCTACCCCCAAGATCTAAAAAAATCCAAAATATTATCCAAGAGAATTTTTTTAGTTTATTTTTTATTGTTTCGGTTCTCAGGGGTAGAAAAAGGGTGGATCCGGAAGAGCTGGATGGATAAAACTTTTTTTAGTATCTTGAAACATGGAACAAAACTATTTTCATTCACAAAATTGCAGGTCTGGAATTGGGGAATTTTTATTTTTTTTATTTTTTTCGGATCTTAAGAGTAGAAAACAAGGGTGTTCCAGAAGAGCTAGGGAGATGAAACTTTTTTTAGTATATTGAAACATCAAACGGAACTACTTTCATTTAGATCATTTTAGGTCTGGGAATTTGGGCATTTCTTCGATTTATTTTCTCGGATCTTAGGGGTAGAAAACGAGGGTCTTCCAGAAGATCTAGGGGCATGGACCTTTTTTTAGGATCTTGAAAAACCAGAAGGAAATATTTTCAATTATAAAATTTTAGGTCTGGGGATTTGGGCATTTTTTAAGTGCATTTTGGATTTTTTCGGACCTTGAGGGTATTAGAAAACGGGGCTTTTCCGGAAGGGGTAGAGGGATGAAACTTTTTGCGATATCTCGAAACATCAAATGGAACTATTTCCATCCATGAAATTTTGAGTCAGGGAATTTGGGATTATAGTGTTTTTTTTTTATTTTCTTGGATCTTGAGGCTCATCTTGGGGATAGAAAATGGGGATTTTCTGGAAGAGGTGGAGGGATGAAACTTTTTTTGATATCTTGAAACACCAAACGGAACTGTTTTCATTTATAAAATTTTAGGCCTGAGACTCTGGGCATTTTTTCGATTCATTTTTTATTTTTTCGGATGTTAGGAGTAGAAAAAAAGGGTGTTCCAGAAGATCTAGGGGGATGAAACTTTTTTTTGGATCTCGAAAAACCAAATGGAACTATTTTTAATTATGAAATTTTAGGTCTGGGGATCTGGGCATTTTTTTAGTGCATTTTGGATTTTTTCGAACCTTGGGGCTAGAAAACGGGGGTTTTCCGGAAGGGGTAGAAGGATAAAACTTTTTGTGGTATCTCGAAACATCAAATGGAACTATTTTCATTCATAATATTTTGAGTCTGGAAATTTGGGCATTCTCATGGTGTTTAAAAAATTTTTTTTTTTTTTGATCTTAGGGGTAGAAAACGGGGGTGATCCGGAAGAGCTAGGGGAATGAAACTTTTTTTAGTATCTTCAGACACCAAATGAAACTATTTCCAATTATAAAATTTTAGGTCTGGGAGATTGGGCATTTTTTTAGTATATTTTCGATTTTTTCGGATCTTAGGGGCAGAAGACGGGGGTGATCCGGAAGAGCTAGGAGAATGAAACTTTTTTTGATATCTTGAAACATCAAATGGATCTATTTTCAATTGTAAAATTTTAGGTCTGGGAATTTGGGGATTTTTCAATGTTTTATCGATTCTCCGGGGTTGGTTGGGGGTGCTTCGGAGAAGGTAGAGGGTTGATATCTTAAGAGGATTTTTCTAGCTGCCAATTATCTCATTTTGAATAAAAAAATTTTAGGTCCGGAAGTTGGCCAATTGTTAATGATTTTTTTCTTTCATACGGGATGATTTGGGGTGTGTTCGGAAAGTCCGAGGGGGATGAAACTTTTCAGGACACCTCTGAGTATGAAATGGAGCTATTTCAAACAATAAAATTTCAGGTCTCGCGCAAATTTTTTCTTTCGAAAGTCGTTTTTTATAAACGTTAGAAACTTCAGCCAGGTCATATACGGCTATTGAAGAAGAACCGAATTGTTTATTATTTAAATTGTCAACAGCTGGTATATGTTCTCTTTATCTTATTAAGTAGAATGACTTGAAATGCTGAGACCGAGAAGGAGAATTTCAACTTAATCGATATACGCGATAGTTCCCCTATGCATTTGAATACGTCCTGTTGGGAATGATTCACTGAGGGTGCATCAGGGTTCCTGATTTTCGTCCCTTTTACTGAGTCATCGTTGAATCTTGCCACGATAATCTCTTTTTAGATCGAAAGTAGGCACCAAATGTGAGTCATATCGTTTTAGAAAATTTTTAAACAGTTCATAAGGTTCAAAGTATTCCGTTTGTGGAAAAACAATTTTTTAGAAAGATCCTCATCCTTGAATAATCTGTGCACAAGAGTTTGAATTTTAGGGGGTAGAAAAGCGAAGAATGATAATAATAAACGCTGCTACCTTAAAAATGTAACGAATTGTTAATTCAAAGTACTCAAAAAATAGTCGATCAATTATGAAATTTTAGAAGTTCAAGTCATTTCGTCAAAAAATCAGCACCTTTTTTGTGGGTTATGCTCTATCATTTTCGAGAGCATAAATAAGCAATATGTCGTTTCAGATACTATTCAAAACTTTTAGCTGAAAGTTTTTGTAAAAACTTTGAAAGTCAGTTAAACTTTTGAAAAAAAAAAACAGTTTTCATTAAAATAGGCTTTTGAATTCCAAAAACTAGGTCTTACTTCTGCCATGTTTTGTGAAAATAAAAAATCATTTTCTATCAAGAGATGAATTTTTGTCCGAATGGTCGAATTTTCAAACAAAATGAGAGAACTTCAACCAAGTACGATTGCATTTTGGAACGAATAGTTGGATCTTAATGACAGAATGAAGATAAGAAAGTTGAATTTTCTACCAAGAAAAAAAATGCATTTTCAGCAGAGAACTTCTCTACCATGACATGGATTTTCAACCAAAAGGAATGGTTTTTAAAAAAAACAACGAATTTTCAACAAAATAGTTGAATTCTGAGTCTTTCAAGAAGAACTTTCTACTAAATGGTCGAATTTTCTTAACAAAAAATATTAGGCTTAAAGAAAACTATCGGATTTTGGACCCAAAAAGTTTGATTTCCGAGCCAAAAAAACGAATTTCTTAGAAAAAAGTTAAATTGTTAATCCAAAAAGACGTATTTTCTATACGAAAAGACAAATCTTCAAGGAGAAAGTCAAATTTTTGCCCACAGAGGATGTTCAATAAAATAACTGTTTTTCAACAAAATAATCAAATTTCCAACAAAATAGTTCCTAATCATTCATTCATTCTCGAACAAAAAAGAAAACAAGAATTAAAAAATACAAAAATAGGATTAACAGCTAAGAAGTGTATTCTCAACCAATAAAATAGTTTCTAACAAATTAGTTTAACTTCAAAGCAGTTGAATTTACAATCAAGGAGATGAATTGTCTACAAAAAAAAAAATTTACATCCAGAGTATCTAAATTTCCAACCAAGTAATCCAGTTTTTAACTGGAAACAATCAATTTTCAAACAAAAAATAGTTTTTTTACATAAAAACACTAAAATTTCAAACAAAATATGGAAAAGTGAATAATGAATATCCAAGAAGAGAGGTGCATAACAAAAAAAAGAGAAATGATAAATATTTAACTAGAGCACTTGAATTTTCAACCATGAAGGAGAATATTCGAACAAGAAGATTAATTGTCAAATAGATAGATTCGTTTTCTACCAAAAACTACTTTGTTCTAACAAAATAGTTGAATTTTGAACTGAAAAAATGATTGTTCTCAACCGAAAATGGAACAGTAATATTTTTAGTTTGAAACCCCAATTTCACACCAAACATAAGAGGTTTTTACTTATACAAAGAAAATCAACTGAAAGCGAAAAATTTTCAAACAGATGAATTATCTTTAGTCAAATTATCGTCAACCAATATTTAAATACTCAAATTTTTAATTTAACGAAAAAAATTAATTTTCAACTACAACTATGGAATTTTCAATTGAAATAAGTTAAATTTTCAGATGAAAAAAATTACTTATAACAAAAAAAAAACAAGATTGCATAAAAAAACTGACTTTCAAACAAATCGATTTTTAAGCAAAATGATGAATCTTCAGAGAAATTGTAAATATTTGAGTGTAACAGTTTAATTTTAAACCAAAAAGACGAGTTTTCACCTGAAATTATGAACCCTCCAATAGAATAGTTTAAATTTTGCCCAAAAATGATTTTTTAATCAAAAAATACAATTTTTCAACAAAATGGTTGGATTTTCAACTATGGAGGGGATCCTTTTTAACCAAAAATAGAAAAGTAGCATTTTTGTCTTGAAAATCATTTTGAACCAAACAAGAGTTCTTAACCAGCTGAATTTTCGACTGATATGAAAAATATTCAACTGTTTAACTCGGATTGTTAACCGTGAAGAAGAATTTCCGAACAAGAAAAGTAGCTTTCGAAGAAAAAGTTAATTTCATACCAAAAAATCCATTTTTTGAACAAAATATGTGAATTTACGAAGAAATAATTGAATTTTCAATTCGAACAAGAAAAGTAACTTTCGGAGAAAAAGATGATGAATTTTGATTGAATTTCGAACTAGAAAAGACCATTTTCCAGTTAGAGAAATCAATTTTCAACCAAACTAATGGATTCTCAGGTAAAATGATGAATCTTCAACTGGAGTAAATGTATTTTATGCGAAAAAGTTGAATTTTCGACCATAAAGATTAATTTTCTACAAAAGAGGCGACTTTTCAACAAAGGAAATAAATTCTCGAAGAAATAGTTTAATTTTTAAATTCAAAAATCAATTTTTAACTAAATACTATTTATTTTTAACAAAGTAGTTGATTTTTAACTAAAACAGAATGAATTCGTAATGAACAATGTAAACAAGTTTTCTATTATAATTTGGAAATATTTCTCATTCGAAATACTACTTCTACTCTAAAAACTGCTCCAAGAACTTTCTTCATTTGAAATTATGAAGAGGAGACTCGTAAATTTCGACGAATTCTGAATTGGAAGAGCAATTTTTTCAATTTCCTCTCTTCTCAAATAAAATACAAATAAATATTTTCAAAAGTTCCCGTTCCAATTAAAAGATTCCCTGTTCCAAGTGAAATTACATGTCTTTACTGAAACTACCTGCTCAAAAATAAAAACTATAATTATTGTCTGAAATGCCCTGTCCCAAGTCAGATAAATGAGGAGAAAGCAAATGAAAAGGTGATAAATACATTTTTTTCTTAAGAAATTGAGAAAATCATTCTTTCTGTATGTTTGGGCTATCATCAATTTGATCATCAAACTTGCGTCAGCTAAAAAAAATCACAGAGCAACATTAGGCATAGATATATTAAAAAATTGTGAGAATCAGACTAAAGGAACGTTACATTCTTCAAATCAAATGATGAAATCTCTTTTCAATTTATAAAAACGAAACGGTCATTTTTCTAGGTTAAGTCAAGTAAGTAAAAACCCTGCAAACGCAAACTTGTAACATATCTGTTATGTGCAGCGTGCGCTAAAGGCTTTTGAAATTTAGCAGGTTCTGGTATGATTATCATGTTTGCGAAATATAAAGTGCAAGGACCTCGAGACGATGTAACAGTCAATTAAATTAAACGGTTCAGACTGTCGAAACGATTATGAATAACGGCTGGATACACATTAGATGAAATTGCACACGTATGCGTATAACGTGTATCGTGCAATAAGAAGAGGTGCAGTCTCGTATCGATGATGTAAGAATTTCATTGTATAACCCGTTGATTGTAAAACGCTAATAGAAACGCTGCAACTTCGGTAAAATACACTTCCGCAAAAAAAAAGAGGTTGTAAATGTGCTGAGTTGCAAACTCTGCAGCAGTTGTGTACATAGGCAGACAGAGAGACAAGACAAATAAATCCGCATACCGCAATATTGCGAAGAACCACAGTAATTCATAAATTACTCTTCAAGATAGTCATCGAATTATCTGTATGGGAACGTAATTACAAGATGGTTTACTAACGCATAAACATTTCGTTAATAATCTAACTCTTGAAACAATCTACCTACTCAAAATAGTACTCAACAAAAAAAGCTTAGGTTGCGATACATAATTTCGCTTCTTTTTTTCTCAAAAAAAAATTTATGGCTTTTTTAGTTTTCGAATTATTTACGAAAAACTGTTCTTTTCTCTGATCGAAACATTTTAGTTTTCTTTTTCACTTTAACTCGCAGCGAAATGGAAAGTTTGTGATATTTTGTAATAAAAATTATCAGAAATATGTATTGTCATATTCTGCGACCGACAGCCTTAGCAAAACATCAAAATGTTTATTTGAAAAATTGTTGAAAATTTTTTTCCAAGACGGTGCATAATTCGTGCACAAACAACTTCTAGCGTTTCGGGAGTCGAGCGAATTTTGAGCAAGCGGGAACTGTCAGCGAGAAAGTGGTTCAGAAATGTTTAAAGAAGTTTTCTGGAAAGTTTTGGATCAATTGGAGTAGTAGTTAACAAACTGTTGATGTTTTAATTTGCCAACGCGATAGATTTTCTCCTGCGTAAATAACTCCCTGGCCAGTAAGCCGCTACCTCACAGCCCGTCAAGATGCTTCGTTCGTTTTCTACCATTCGTTGGTTTCAAACTATTTTCCATTTCTTATTTTTAAAACTTCACAATAAAGAATTTTGTATAGCTACTAATTTTAATCTGCTCTGCTAATCGGAAGAGACTGAACTAAACTGATGTATCTAGTTTTGGTGAAGAAACAACCAAAAAGCATGTGTAAGTATATTTACAAATAGAGGTCAGACGAAGGACACGCCGAATACAAGGAAAAATAAATATAGAGAGATTCATTATTTTTAAGACTAAAATTGAACTTCAAGAATAAAAGACACCACACGTCGCACGTAATTCTCTATATTCTATAATTTCTCACGGATAGACTTTGTTAGTTAAGATGATAAGTGACGAATTCGCAATATAGAGAAGACAATGGATCATAAACTTTCCAAAGATTCATTAAGGAAGCGGCTTGTTTGCTAAAGGCGACGTTACTTTTTATCTTGTGTATGTGTATACGACGTAAGTGCACAATGTTTCGTTTATTTTAATTAATTGGCAAAGCCTAATTGACAATTAGACGAGCATAGCAACCCACGAATCGTTACAGGAATTTAATCAGCCATCAAATACTACTTTTTCTTTCTTGAATAGAAGGCTGTAAACTCCGGCCGGATGCTGCTAATGACCTTGAACCACAGGCGGTATTTCGGCAGGAAATTGGTGCCTTTTTCTTTGGTCTCTTGTTAAACTCAATTTCCTGAACTAAACATTCCAGTTCCAGTTTGTGCTGGACTGTTTGAACTAATAGAGTTAGTTTCCAGCAGTTAGAGCAATATTGTTACAAAAGTAAAAACATTATACTATCAGGAAAATGTTTGCAGAAATAACTTCATTCAACGGGTATTTTTGAATATAGAGATTTTAGACAGAGTAGTGGACATTTTTAAGCTCAAAAGATTTTCAAAGAAGAAATTATTTGAAATTCGAAGAAAATATATGAATTTTTGACTGAATAGTTAAATTTCCAACTTGATACCTCAATTGTTAAGTTGATAGTGCAATTCTCAACTAAGGAACACAAGGCTTGAAATAAAATTGAACGAATAATTCTGCGGCTCAAGGAACTTTTCTTCAGACGAATTTTTGATATTTGAACCCTAATCCAAACAGACGAATTTGCAACGCATTTTGCACCAAAAAGACCGATTTTACTAAAGGCGACCAATTTCCAAGAAAATTCATTGATTTTCAACAAAATTGTTTAATTTTGAAACCAAAAAGCTGAATTCTACACAAAACACTTGAGATTTAAGCCCAAATATATAATTCCAAAAACATTTCTTCATCTGTTGAATTTTCAGGAGAAAAAAAATTCTAAGAAGAAGTTGAATTTTGAAACCGAAAATATAAATTTATGACGAAAAAAGTCAATTTATAACCGAATTGTTAAACAGTTAAAAGGAGAGTTGAATTCCTAACCAATCACTTTGATTTCCCATGAAATTTTGAAGTTTTCTACGAAAAAAAATGTCAATTTTCA
This sequence comes from Neuroterus valhalla, assembly GCA_011762715.2. NCBI lineage: Eukaryota > Metazoa > Arthropoda > Insecta > Hymenoptera > Cynipidae > Neuroterus > Neuroterus valhalla. The sequence goes on along the minus strand of WSXT02188482.1, from coordinate 10,545 downwards.
GCCCAAAAATATAATTTTTCAACAAAAAAGTTAATTTGTCAATCAAATTGTTGAACTTTAAGTTAAAAAGACAAGGTTTATACAAAAATGTGTAATTTTCAACCCAAAATTAGGTTTAAAAAAAAGTTATAATCCACTCAATAGTTTAATATTCAACCGAATATTTTAATTTTTAAACATTTAGCTAAATATTCTGCCAAAAGAGTTCGAGTTTAAGGCAAAAATATGAATTTACAACGAAAAGATCAATTTATACCGAATAGTTCAATTTTTCAACGAATTGTTACATTTCCAAGCCTACACAAATTCTGTGCAAAAGAATTGAATTCTCGATCCGAAAACATAATTTTCGATTGAAATTTTTTATTTTCTATTCAATAGTTCATTATGCACATAAATTATTTAGTTTTCAAAATAGATAGCTTTAATTATCTAATAAATAGTTCAAAATTTAGGAAAATATTTTACATTTCAAACATTTAGTTGGATATTCCATTCAAAATAGTTCAATTTACAACAAAAAATAAAAATTCCTTAACAAAAAGATACACTTCAACCAAGGAGTTTTTCAGGCAAAGCAATAATTCTCAATAAATAAAAAAGGAATGCTCAACAAAATGCATTAATTTTTGAACAGATATCTGAATTTTTATTTCGGAAAGATGAAGTTCGAACCAAACATTTCGAATTCAAGCGAAAGAACAAGAAAAAGAGAGGGGAAGGTTCTTGAAAACGTGGACAAAAAAAAATCCATGAGGAAAGGGTAAGAGAGGAGAATCTTTCGTGAATTTCGCAAAGCTTCTGGAAATTGATCCTAATTAAATCTACTCAACTACTACCGATCGTTTATCTAAGTTTGTACCGTTTCTTCCCCTACACTTTCCCTTTATTAAAAAATCAAGAAAATAGCCACAAAAATTCTACGAAATTTCTCTGATGGCTTCTGTACCTTGGATTTAAAGCTGCATGAGCCAATCTTGAAGAAAACTTTGCCTTGAGTGGTCTTGAATCTCGACAGATTCTTGCGAAATTGAACCTTGAGTCAAATCTTAAAGTATATTTCTTAAGAAACAAATGTGCAACACGTTTTCTTCATCTTCAAATGAGGAATCACGTGTCTATTCTCGTAGCGCGGATGGATGTCTTAATCTTTGATTTTGGCACCTTTTTTTGTTTATAAAATCCAGATATCTAGATACCTAAATTACTAGGCAGATTTCCTGTTTGAGAATTCAACACTTTTGTTGATAAATAGTCCTAGGGACAAGAAAACAATTTTTTTTTGTGCTGGCCACAGCGTGACTTTGGGATTTCAGGGTGGCGATTTGGCGGACAATTTTTAATTCCCGGTCAAGTTTTTTAATTTTCCCGGTCAACTGAAAGTAACAGCTTCATATTTGTCGCAAAACGCAAACATTCATTCCAATTCGTGACCTTCATTCTGAACATCCTTTATAGAAACAGATCAAGAATTGCAAAATAAATTAATTTTGAAAAAAATACTCAAATTTCCCACGAGAAAATATAAGTTCCTTACAAAAGTTGGAATAGTTGAACTTAAAATTGAAAAAATCAATTTGCGATAAAGAAAATGGATTTATAACACAATAGTTAATTTTTCAACAAAAGTGAGGAATTTTCCAAAAGAATTATGATATGGACAGTTTAACTTGCAAACCAAGATTAATTGTCAAATTGAAAGATTAGTTTTCTACCAAAAAAACAATGTTTCAACAAAATAATTGAATTTCGAACTGAAAAAATAATTGTTTTCAACCGAAAATGGAACAGTAACATTTTGAGTTTGAAACCCAATTTCATACCAAACGAAAGAGTTTTTAACTAGAAAAAAGAATCATCAACTGAAAGAGTTGAATTTTATAACAGAGGAAATAATTTTCAGCAAAAAAGATAAATTATTGTCAACCAAAATTTTAATACTCAAATTTTGAATTTAACCAAACAAATGAATTTTTTACTACAACTATGAAATTTCTATTTGTAATAAGTTCAATTTTCAGTCGAAAAAAATTATTTAGATATAACCAAAAAAATTAGCTTGTATCTAAAAAACTAACTTTCAAACAAATCGACTTTAAAGCAAAATGATGAATCTTCAAATAAAATTGTAAATGTTTAAGAAGAATTTTCGACTGATGTGAAAAATATTCAACTGTCAGCTAAATAAATCTCAGGAAGCAATAAATTTGGGAAGTTTTTTTTTATAATGGAAAAAAATTTTAATTCTTGCTCTCATAAAGTATATAGATATAGTTAAAAAGTTGGAGAATCAGACTAAAGGAACGTTACATTCTCCAAATCAAATGACGAGATATTTTTTCAATTCATAGAAAGAAAGCGGTCATTTCTCGTATTTTTAATGTAAACTTTTTAATTGTCTAGGTTGAGTCACGAAAATTCCCGGTTTTTAATCAAATTCCCAGTCAAATCGCCACCCTGGATTTTCTCTCAGGGTTGGAATAGAGTTGTCTACCGGAGGAAGGATCTTAGCTCCTCCAATAAAAAATTGACGCTACTTCATTTACTGATAACAGAGAAATAATAGATCTTTTCTTCCCATTGCTAAGTAACTGCGAGAAAATATCACAATCCCTCATTTTCTCATTTGAGGACCTACAAAGATTTCAGCTCTAATTTTTGTCCCTGAAAGCTTCGAAAAAAAATTCTTCAAATATTTGGAAGCTTGAGACTCATGATTAAGGGCCTTTACAAATTGTTTAATAAGACCCAATTTAATATGCAATGGCGGCATTATTATAGTTTTAGGATCAACAATTTCTTCCCATTTAATATTGCATTTTCCCACTTCGTACTCAGTACGTACAGGCCAATATTTTTGGCGGTAGTGAGCGGCATCATTTCTACTATCCCACAGGCAAAGATAACAGGAGTATTTAGTATATCCACCTTGCATTCCAGTCAAAAAACACACCACCTTGAAGTCACCAATAACTTCCCTCTTATATTCCAGATACCTAATTGCAGTTCATAGCATTTTACTAGCCCTCTTAACTCTCTTTCGACAGCGATAGCACGCCAAGACCGACATTAATTAGACGCGAAGATAAAAAAAAATGGTCAAATTGCTATAACTTCTCAAAAAGCAAATATTTTCAATTAGTGAATGCATCTCGGAATACATTCTTTTATATATTTGCCTAAATAATGAGAATATATTGAATGAAACCTATGCGCAACAAAAAAAATAATTTTTTGTTGACCGGTGTAATCTACTGACCTTAGCAACAAGGTGCTGACCAGTTTTCACATCCACACATCTGTACAAAGTGCTCCCCTCAGCTGGACCAAGGAGAAGGAATCGGTCTCCAAGGATAGTGGGTCCTTGGTGGGCAGTCTTGACTGGTTCACAGCTTGGGAACACAACCGGTGAGACTGTTGTATCTTTGCTCTTTTTGGGTTGCTGAACATCCTGATGATTCCTAACGAGGAACTTTCCATTACTCGTTTGCGTCACTTGGAGATGCAAGGGATGTTGTCTGCTCACAGCCACTCTCATATTGCGCGAACTGGTATACCTCACCGCAGCACAAACACGCAACCTACACTTATCTTTTCACAACCTTTTTTTCTTCTTCTTCCTTGGAAGTTATAAACTAGGTAAGAGCTAACTAACACCGCGATAACGGGTGTGTTTCAGATTCACGTCTAACTCAACAATTTTCGACACTGAGCTAGCTAAACAACACGAACACAAGGGTGGTTCAGAGTAGAGGCTGAACATGTGGATGACATAGAGTTGCATAAATAGAGCTGATATCCTTGCAAAAGGTGACGTCTCTCTGCAAAGGTCAATTTTGTGCGCTTATCTGGATCCCTCAATGAAATCCTTGGACGGAAAGAGATCTTTGAAAGGTGGCTGACCGTCAGTGTCGAGTCACCCGGATGAATAGGTCCTGAAACAAACAACATGTTCGTCATCAATTCAATGAGTAAAGCTTCTTCTCATCTATTATTACATTTTCCTCCAACTGCTTTTGTCTTATCTTAGAAACATTTTTTCCTCATCCAGTTCCATTCGATACGAAAACCGGATTGTATTGACAACTATTTAACTTTTTGGACTCAAAATGATAATTGATGAACTCTGATCTTTCCCTAAAAACAAAGTGATGCAATTGAATTTAATGATTGGTATTTACTGATACGGAAGACGTGCATTATATTCTTATACTCATTGTTACTTCCAAAGGAAATCCTGGGATTTCACTTTGATCTTAAAATTGGATCAAGGCGATTTGCAGAAGACTGATAATCAGTTGATTAAAATTATCCGGATTTGGTATCAGGTCATAATTATTGACAAGTGGACACCTCATGCCACCTTAGTATTCATCCACAAATAAATTTCTCCGTTGAGAATGCATCCTTTTTTACTAAAAATTGAACTGTATGTTTGACAATTTTATTGTAATATTTTCCTCCCTCAATCGAAATTTTTTTTCGTGTAGCAGTGTACGTGTTTTGTTGAGAATTGATCTCTTTTGGTTGAAACGGGCACGTCGTTAATAGATAATTTTTTGGTTGAAGATTCATCATTTAGATTGGAAATTCATCTTTTCGGTTGAAAATTCAACTATGATCAAAGAAAGTTCGTTCTTTTATTTAATTTAGAATCATTTTCCTACTGAAAATTATTTTATTTTCGGTTGAAATTTTATCTTTTTTAGTTGAACGTTGAAGTTAGATTCAATTATTTTAATTTGGAATACAAAATATTTTTTGGTTGAACCATCAACTTTAACATTGTTTGTTAATAATTCATTCTTCTTGGTGCATAAAACTGAACTAGTTTGTTGAAATTTGGTTTGAAATTCAACTATTATTATAAAAAATTCGTTTGGCCGTAACTTGACGTTTTTTGTCAAAAATATATGCTTTTATATAGAAAATAAGGCTTCTTGATGAGAAAATTGATGTGTTTTTTCTAAGAATTCGTTGGGGATTCATTCTTCTTGGTGTATAAAATTGAACTAGTTCGTTAAAAAATAATTTTTTGGTTGAAGATTTTTCATTCAAGTTGAAAATTCATCATTCTGGTTGAAAACAAGTTTTTTAGTTGTAGAAATGACTTTTGTTTTTGGTAAAAATATACTTTGTTAGAAAGTTCATTTTTTGGTTAAATATTCATAATTTAATCCAAAAATTAATCTTTTCCGTTGAAAATTGAACTATTTTATGAAAGAATTAGTGTACTTTTAATTTTTTAAATTATTTTCTTTACTGAGAATCAAACTATACTATTTTGGGTTAAAAATCACTCTTTTTTTTTTTAGTAAAAATTCAACTATATGGTTGAAACTTAATGCATTTTGTCGATATTATATCTTTTTCAGTAGAGAATTAAACTTAACCTTCTGGGTTGAAAATTGATGCATTTCGCTCTAAATTCATCTGTTGGACTCGAAAATTCAACATTTTGATGAAATTTTTTTTTTGTATTGACTCAAACATCTATTTTGGCTTGGAATTGCTTTTACTATGAATGCCAGGAATATTAAGAGGTTCAAGTTATAAAATTAATCTTTTTGATCCGTTTGAAAAGAAAACAAGAGTGACTGTCGACTAATAAGAACGTAAATTTGGGCTAGTAAGATTTGTTTAATCACTAAATTGCATCACTTTCTGTAATCAAATGAAAGATTGAATTGAGCTGCAGCGCTTATATCTCGGAATTCACTATTTTTAGACAAAGAATTTTATTTTCCATCGAATTTAGGACAGCTATTAAAGAAGCCATGCGTCATGTCGGTCACGTATGATTGCGAAACAAGGAGCATTGCTCCAAAACAAAGGTTGGAGTTAATTAGTGTCAATAACGATACTTCCTGGTAAAAAACTTAAAAAATGAAGGTTTAACAATTTTTTTTCAGCTATCTTCGACATCGATTCGCACTGAAGCAAGCGGCCTTCGAGGAGCAGAAATTATTCTCAACGAAACTCCCATTAAAAAAAACAATTCGATTGTGTTAAAATATCCGTTTTGTCGAAGCGGTGAATCACGGACAATTTCAAAAGCCAATCTTTCGACAGCATAAGCTCGCATTCTTGCGCAATTTATTCCGACAGAGAATCGTTGAGGTCATGGCTACTGGAAGGTGGCCGCAAACAATAAAACTCGTTTTAAAATTTAAAATTAGGCTTAAGAAAAAATTTTCATCAGCGATAAATTAATAAGAGAAATGAAAGTATGTCATTGATCAACTCATGAATGAAATGATAAAAATATTTCGTTGGAGGCAGTAAATATTTGTAATGTCAACAGGATGTTGTGCACTTGAGTTTTTCTAGGCTAGAAACGCAGGATTATGCACATTGTTGTAATTTATAACAGGAAAGTGGATGTACTTAATGTTACGTAACAGCTGCATTTTGAGCTACTTTTGACCCCCTCCCTCCCTCCTTTATTGAAAACCGTATTTTAGTCTTCGAATGCCCCCACCCCCTCGGAAGTAACGTGTAGCCCGAAATGTAATTTCGATTCAAACAGACGAATTTTTGACCATAATAAAGTATCTTTCAACCAAACATACACCTCAACAACCGAAAAGTTAAATTTTCAAGCCACGAACACGAATTTTTCGAAGGCAGTTGAATTTTCAATAGAAAAGTTAAATTTCAACCAAATAGCCGAATTTTTTATCTACATAAATTGATTTTCTACCAGAAGACGAATTTTCAACTAAACACATGAATTTTCCACCAAACAGTTGAATTTTCAATAAAAAACATAGGTTTTCAACCAAAAAATAGAATATTAAAATTTGTATGTTAAAGAATCGCTTAGAAAGAATGAAATGAATTGCAACCAGATAAATTCAAAACGAAACAACATGAATTTTTGATCGAATAGTTGAATTTTCGATTAAAAACCATAATTTTTCAACGACAAATGAAATATTAACATTTTTACTTGGAAGAATTACTTGAAAGAAAAACTTATTTTTGAACAAAATAAATTCTTTTTCATCTTTAACTAGAAATGGAATAATTTTTGAACTTTCAGATGAAAACCTGAATTTTAATCAAATGGAAAATTAATTTTCCACAGAAAATTTAAATTTCCAAGCAAAGAGGAAAATCCTAAAAAACTGTATTTTTACACAGTAGTTCAACCCCAAGCCAAATAGTAAAGTTTTCAACAAATAACATTAATTACAGAAGCAAACAGTCGCATTTTAAAACCAAAAAGGATAAGTTTTTAACTAAGATGATTTTTCAACTAGGAAAGATCAGTTTTCAACAAAAAAATAGAAGAGTCAACATTCATGTAAATATTTTAATTTTGAACAAAAAAAAAAGATTTTTTCCAACCGAGAACATCAATCGTCAACCAAAATAGACAAATTATCAACCAAATACATACATAAAAGTCGAACTACATTATAGTTATTATTATATCTCAAGGAAATAAGATTTCAATTTGGAATCAAGTACACTTGATTTGAATAAAAAAAAAACGAAAGTTTCAAAACAAAAAAGTTAAATCCTAAGCCAAAACCGATACAAACAAAAACTTGTTTCAATCAATAAGTTGGATTTTAAACTGAAAAGACCAAATTTTCAACTGAGAATTTCCAACATACTAGTTGAATTTTCAGATAAGAAAGACATATTTTTAACCGCATAGTTGAATTTTTTATAAAAAAATAAGTTTCTAACCAAAAATGAAACGAATTTCAGAAACAATAAATAATTTTCAAGGGAAACAGATGCATCATTAATCAAACAAGACTAACAAACAGTTTCATATTTAACTGAAAAGGATGAATTCTCAACTGAGGAGGACAATAATATTAATTGAAAATATCACGTTACAACCGAAAATAAAATAGTTGCATTTACTGTCAGAAAAATAAATTTCTGAACCAGAAAAGAAAAACAAATTTCCAACAGAATAGCAAAATTCTGAACCAAACAGATGAAGTTTAAACTAAAATGATGATTTTTCAAATGCCTGTTTACCGAAAATTCCCAAGAAAAAGAAGAATTAGAATCAAGGGAGGGGGGCATAAGCATGGCATTGTATTTCGAGCTCTGAATATTCGCCAATATTATCATAAGATGTATATTGCAGAGTAGTGTGTAGTTTTGTCATGGAATTTTCGTAATTGGTTTCCCAAATGAGACGAAAATTCCTTTTGCGAAAAGGTAGTTGAGAAACTTGGAAAATAATTAAGAAAATAGGCGGGTCTGTGCAATCCGAAGATTGCGGAGAATAGGGATTGCATCCCAACCTTAAGCAAGTTCCTATTAGTTATTCACGAGTAAATAATATTTTGCAATCAGCAATCCGAAACCAGTTTCCTCAAACCAGATACAATCGTTTACATTTTAAGTTTGGAAACAGGAAATGTCATTGTTAAAGAACTGTCCCTATTATCTAAATAATGAAGAAAAGAGTGATGAAAATAATTATTTAAATTGTTCATCACACTAATTGGAAAAATTGTGATCCTAATAAGGAAGCGGCATGTTGCTATATCGTCGCGCACTTGCGCTCTGATGATCTCAGGAACGTGACAAAAAATGTCGCGTGGCGCTGAATTTAATTCCTCGTTGCTCAAAATTTTCATATTAACAAGACTGTAACGTGATGATTTTGTAATTTTAAATTAGTTCCCTGAATGAGAGCGGAGGCGCAACTATATACTCTAAAATTTGTATTTCAAACATCGCCGCTCTTCAGGAATACGCAAGAATCTGACGAAATTACTCAAGCAGAATGAAACTGTAGGTTGAAATGAAGAAATAACGATTGCCTCCTAACAGATAGCAAATATCCTTCGATAAGGTCAAAATGGCGCTGTTTCAGAGTTGTCCACGTATGAATATTGCGCGAACCTCTGTACGTATCGCGTAAAGGTGATGCAATGATATCAGGTAATTTATTAAAAGACAACTACATTGTCCCTCCAGTTCCCACCTTCCAAACATCAGCTTAACTTCAACTCATTTTCATTCACCAAATTGTGCAATATTTTTAAATTGTACAATATTGGGCAATATACGAGTAGATGTGTAATATTGAGTTTACGGTATTTAAACAGAAATAAGTCACATCCACGTTGGAAAAGTTTATTATATTCTTTGAAAACTGGGAATTTTGAAAGTTTTCAAGTTTCGGAAAAGTTTGAGCCATGGTATGCTGTGCATTGATGCAATAGTGCATCATAAGGTTCACTGATAGCAGAACAAGTTTCCTATGAAATAAAAGTTTCGGTGAAATTACAGAATAGGTGGCACCCCTCTTTCCACACAGTACCAGCTATTCTGCAATTTAACAAAAGTTTCAAAGTTCCGGATAATCTTTGGTATGTCCTGTATTGATGCAATAACGCATCATAAGGTTTACTGATAGTGGAACATTTTTCCTTTGAAATCACGTGAACGGATGCAATAGTTTATCAGGAAAAGAAATCGGAACAGAATTTTTTGCAATATTGTTGCTTTCTCTAATTAGTGGAACGATACAGTAGATATAAAATGAAATTGATGATCGAAGAAGGGTTCGCGTAAAATCCAAAGTAAACACACTCAAGGCGATTATTGCAACTGGCGTCGATAGTCACTGCACTTTGCACTGAGTAACTGCGACACTGTGAAGATTTCACCCACAGAAATACAATTTTCTACCTAGATTTACTCATCAAGCAATATGTAATCCTCACCTTTTGAAATAAAAATGTATTCCTTTCCTTCGTTATCATTGATATCCGAAAGAAAAGTTTGTTGCCTGTTCCTGAACGGGGGTTGGTTTCTTCCAAGACGTTGTTAGCGACCGTTGATGCCCGAAATCGAATTTCCGGTTTCTAACCGGCAAAATTGGTTTTCGCGCGCGCGATGGTGTTTCTCACAATATAATCCCGCAGGATCCTCTCTTGGTGTTTTGATATTTCCCTCTAACAAGACGCAAATGCGAAATCGATGAGGAGAAGTGAGGGTAGAGGTCAATAGGAGCGGAAAAATGTGATATTCCGCGCAACGGACGGTCCAACGTTGGGCCGACCTCCGCTCAGAAACGACAGCGGCAAGAGAAAAAGCAAACACCCGACAGCGCCATTGTGCAACCAATGACTCACAACGACTGAACTACTGGACTGAACTGACAAAACTTGGCTGTCTGTGCGCACTCACTGCACGCTGCGCCGACACTGTTCCCCCTCTTCCTATATCACGGGAATGGTAGGGTGAATACTGCTTGTGGCAGCCGGCACCGGCAGGAGCTACAAATGCAAGGTGGTTCTGGCGAAAAAGCTTCAAAATTAAGGGGCCGTTCCTGAAATACGTTTCCAATTTAGGGGCGAATGGGGTAAAGAGGCAACTTTACGAGTTTAAATATTATTCAATACGTTTTCTGTTATTATTATTTTATTATTTCTCAGCATTTGGAACTCGAAAGTTCATTGCCTCATCTACCCGAGACCGTCACGCGTCCCTATCCTGTGCATCATCCATCCACTCATTATAATCATATCCTAGTTCTACCAAATCTTTTTTTAAATT
>WSXT02188471.1:0-20159 GCA_011762715.2 Neuroterus valhalla | reverse complement strand
TGAGAGAATGGGTGAAGAGAGATTAACAAAGCAAGTGTATCTAGGTAAAGTGAATGGTAGCGTACCCAGAGGCAGACTAAAGAAGGAATGGATAGAATGCGTGAACGAGACCCTCGAGAGGAGAAATTTGAAGAGCCGTAGAAACACAAGAGCCTGTATGAAAAGGTGCATGGATGTGAATTGGGATTAAGATCACGGATTGGGAGGATTAATGGTCCGATTCGGATCCAATCGGATTGAATTTGATTCTGACGCATGGATTTGAAAGGATTGGACAGTCATTTCGTATGAGCCTCGGATTCATTCGGATCAAAAGGGCGGGTTTGAAAGAATTGAAACAACGTTTCTGATTCATTCGGATTAAGATTAGGGATTGGAAAGGATTAATAGATTGATTCGGATCCAATCGGATTGGCCTTTCGGATTAAAAAGGATAGGGTGTTAGTTTCAGAGAAGTATTGGATTCATTTGGATTGAATTTGATTCCGTCGCAAGGATCAGAAAGGATTGAACATTTATTTCGGATCACTTCGGTATGGTTCAGATACAGATTCCGGAATGATTCGGATACAGATTCCGGAATAATTCGGTAGAGTTCGGATTGGTTCGGAATAAATTTCAGTCCGAAACTTCCGCCAGGGTAATTAGTCATTTCTTTACTATGTTCTAGCATAAAAATGAATTTATTAAAAAATTTGAACAATATTGAATAATTTTCACAGTGTTTCGTATATCTTTTCCGGTAAATACTCGACGAGGCAACAAGACAGATATTAGGTATGAAATAATTTTGTTTTCGCTGAAGATGCAAGTACGTTTTTCAGAATTAATATAATTCATTCACAATTAATTTTTTCTGTTGAAAATTGGCCTTTTTCTTGTGAAAACTCAAAAATTTGGTAACTATCTCAGTTAACTTTAATTGATTTGAATTCAATCCCCTACCATTTTTGACGTTTGAATTGAAAAATGTTTTTCGATTCAAAAAAATTGCACATCTTCCGCTTTCGACATAAATAATTCCAAATAAAATTTTCAGTAGAGCTTCTAGTTACAAATCTTAAAATCTTACGATGTTGTGCTAATTTGAATTTGAAACTATAAAATTCTGGTTATTTTGGATTCAAATTAGTTATTTCAGGAATCATTGGAACTTTTATAATATTCAAAATATTATTAAATATCACACTATTACTATGCTTGAAAATCAATGTTTGAATAAATTCTTGTATTTTATTACATCACTGCCCATTCACTCCCATGTGAATACACGCATCCGCTATTAACTTTCAAATCCGCTAGGCAGCGACACAAGCGTGGCTCACAGCGAATAGGATACAATGACTGGCGTGGCATACCCCTGTTTCAAATAGTGCAAATTTGTCGAGTTGAGTAGCTCAGCTAGGAGGATTAGACATAACCTAAGTTTTTTCTGACCTGAAGTTGTGCTGTTTTATATGGTATTTGTGTTCCTTGAGTTGGTAACACGAAAAAAGAGAAGATGGCAGCATTGATACATGCTTGCTAATCTCTGATATATAGTTTGAACCTATCACATATGCGAAAATGATGCACACCGTATTTGAATTAGCCCATTACGGTTGCGAAAATAATGATATTTATCCAATCGCAGGAAAAAAAATAGATTTTGCTAGGTAATATTCATCTTCGCATTTCTTATTGGTCTCTTCTGAATATCACACTACAGTGTGCTGCATTTTGCTAGTTTCGCGATAGGCTGCAAGCTACTAGAGCGGTAATTTTCCACATTCGCGTCGATAAAGTGTTATATAATTTATATTTCCGTAGCCTCTGTAAATTTTTGTAGGTTTCCATTCAATGTGTACAATGTCTGTATTAACTTATTTCTAGTCTCATGTAATAACGACAAGAACAGTTCTCGGTAATACTATTGTTTATGTCCTGTAACGAAAAAAAGGTTTTAAAAAAATGTTTGTTTGCTAGAATGGCTAGTTTTTACCTCTAGATTATTAATCTGAGGGCGAAAAGACGAATTTTTCTCTTGCTATTATCAAAAAAAGGTAAAAAAGTGTAGTGACAGGCGAGTGCGTGAACACTGATGGAAAAAGGTACTTACGTGTAGTGAATGTCGATAATCGCTCGTGAAATAGTTGAAATCGAGCATTATTGTTGAAATTAACTTGATAAAACACATTACCGATTCTCAAAAATTGAGGTTATGTGCTTCTCGAAATTGTGAATTCGATTAGTATCGAAAGATTTGAAATTTGAATTTCAAATTCAAATATAGGTCAGGATTGTGTATTTGTTTCTCCTTTTCAAAATTTTTGCAAGGAAAGTGTGTTTACCTATGTTGGGTATTTTTGGTAACCTTTTCAAAGAGCAGGATTAAAACAAAAGAGATTCCGAAATGTCCAGTCAGTGGCCTTCTTATCAAGAAAAAGTAGGCAAAAACAAAGTTTTTGAATCATTTCTGTATAAAAAACAACAATAAACAATAACAGGAGACTTACAAGTTTTCCGCTAATTTGCGTGATATTGTGTGGGTAGGAAGTGCAATCGATGCCTGATAGTTGCGAATTACAGAGGAAGCGGTAAAGACACCCCTAGAATTGGTCACAGAGATAACGTAGGTTACATACCTTCCCCTATTCCCATGTCTCGTGGGGGCGGGAAGGCACCCCTGTGACTAGTCGCAGACATATGAGTCCAACAGACATAGTCTGACTTGTCACAGGTGTGCTTTTCCTCCCCGACGAGACCTGAGAAAAGGGGAAGGTATGTGACTTTGTCACAGGGGTGCCTTCCTGCCCCCACGAGACATGCGAAAAGGGGAAGGTATGTGACCTAAGTTATTTCTGTGACCAGTTCTGGGGGTGTCTTTACCACTTTCTCTGCAATTCGCAACTATTTTGCATCGGTTGCACTTTCTTCTCGCACAATATCACGCAAATTAGCGGAAAACTTGTAAGTCTCCTGTCATTGTTTACTTTGTATTTTTTTTTTTGAAGAAATGATTCGAACCTTTTCTTTTCCTACTTTTTCTTGATTCGAAAGCCACAGACTGGCCATTTTGAAGTCTCTTTTCTTTTGATCATGTTTCTCCTACGCAATCACGTAGTCTCTATCCTTTATTTATCCTTCTTCCAATACGTTCCTCCTCACTCGTTCGTTGTCAGTCTCTAATCTATTCTTGTTAATTACTGTTTCTCATCCTCTTTCTAGATGTTTGAGCAATTCTTTATTCCACACTCTTCCTTAATTTCTTTTTGAATTTCCAACTCCTTGTTCCTGCCTACATTATTGATTTATCCCTTTGATTATCTTCATTCATGATATAACCTGAAGGTCTCTCGTCTATCTTCAATCTAAAACTAGTATATCTCTCTTGCAACTTCTTTATTTTCTTCCTTCTCCATATCTCTGTTTCCTAGCCTTATATTGGCTATGTCAGCGTATAAAATAACTCTATTTGCCCATCCCTATATTTTTCCAAACTTCTTCTTCTATTTTCTTCCTTATTCAATCCATGGTTTCTTTCTCTCCCTAAGTTTCACTCCATTTCCGCTTGTTGGTGTGGAGACACTCAGTCTAGATTTTTCCTTCTTGTCTCACAACTTCCTATCCTTACCTCTCCATCCGCACACCCAAATCTGAAATTGAAATATCAAACAGAAGCAGTAAAGGACTAAGTTGATAAGTATTTGTGTCTCTCAAGATATCTGCCACTTTTCTTGATAAACCTTCTCTGATCCCTTTTTCCCATAAGTTCATCTGATTTTTCCCTGCCGAATTTGTCCCTTCAGTTTCTTCTATTCATGATATCATTAGGCACATAATTACTGCTAATCACTTTCGTACTTTTTCACAATCCTGTCTGATGACGTCATCTATATCTAGTAAAATATTAAAAGATTAAACGAACTTACCAGTGAGTAAAGTTCTACCTTGCTTGTACGAAGCGTCTCTTCCGAATAGATCAGAATGTAGTACCTTCTATTTCGTGCCGGATTACCACATTTTCAAAGTTAAAAAATTGAATTTCGAGCCTGTGAGCGCCCCCTAGCTGTTCAAGCGTACTATCTCCCTTGATTTTGTCAGTTTTTTTAGAATCTTACCATAACAAAAAAATTTTGGGACCTATCTATTAAAGTTAGGAATAGGGAATGAATTTATCTGGGAGGGAACAGCTCCATTCGGCAGAGGCGCTTCGTACAAATAAGGTAGAACTTTTCTTACAGGTAAATTCGTTTAATCTTTTAATTTTACTTTGGGCCTCTTTCTCAAGATTCCAATGTAGATATTCAAAGTTTTTTACGGTTTTCTTTGTTTTTTATTAACATGTATTACAGGTTGTGTATATTAAACATACAAATCTTACCGGTTATCCTTATTTAGGATTGTCAACGCGAACGCAGTCTTATTAAATACAGTATCACGGTTGTAGAATCTAGCAAAAGTCTCTGACTTATTAGTCCACCCAACAGTTTTTCGAATGAGATCAATATTTATACCTTGCCTATGGGCCGCTGAGGTGGATGCATGCCGCGTACTGTACGCACTGAAAGTACTAGTATCAATTCCATTCTGAAATAATATACTCCTAATCTATCTACTTAATGATTGCGTTGTTACAGCTTTTCGTGGTTTTTTGAACGAGATAAATAGTTTGTTTTCAGAATTTCTTCAGTGTTTTGCTCTACCTAAGTATTCTTTCAATGCAGTAGCTGGACATACATCAATATCTTTCTCATAGAACGGAATCATAAGGGTAGGCTGTACTCTATTCGCAGTAGAAGTCTTAATTCAAAACAATCGCCGGATCCCACGTAGGATCATATTTTGCACCAGGTGGCCTAAGTTTCACAATTTCTATGAAGAAACGTCTAATTTGCGGATTTTCCCCCGTGTTGGGACCATGGGCCAATGCGACCGAAAACCATAACTATTTAATGTTCCATAAGAAGCATTCTTCTCGTATTCCCCTGTTAAGAACCTTTGAAAATTTTAAATGGAATAGATAAACAGATCTATATCTGTAAGCTTGCAGAAATCCCACCATTCTTTTAATCCAGAGTCGTATTGTTTTAGTGAAGAATCAGTGAACGAGGAGATCATTATGTCTTCCGTTTCTTCTGGAACCAGTTTTATCTTGAAAGCATTCCGGACAAAACTCCTG
Source organism: Neuroterus valhalla (assembly GCA_011762715.2). Taxonomy (NCBI): domain Eukaryota; kingdom Metazoa; phylum Arthropoda; class Insecta; order Hymenoptera; family Cynipidae; genus Neuroterus; species Neuroterus valhalla. The sequence goes on along the minus strand of WSXT02188471.1, from coordinate 14,998 downwards.
AAACTAGGGTAATCCTTTCCCACAGCGGATGCGGTTGTCTATTTAATGTCAATAGAGGATCATTAATCAGTTTTAAATAAATTGGTTGAGATTCGAGCATCGAAAAATATATTGGGAACCATTTCTGAGCTGGCCAGTACGGAATAATCGAAATTTTTCTACATTTTCCAAATCTCATTTTCTTTAATCTTCGCACAATAAAAGAGAAAGGGGGAAACGCATAGATGAAGAACGGTTTCCATTTGATCGTAAAAGCATCCACAGGCGTCGCTCCTGGATCTTTTTTCCAAGCAACACAGTTCTTACATTTCGTATTGGTTCTGGTGGCAAAAAGATCTATATCTGGTGCCACAAAATTATTCATGACATAAATAAAGGCTTCATTTGTTAGGCTGAATTCTGTTTCAGGTTCCCATCTACGGGATTCGAAATCTCCTATCACATTCTCATTCGAGCTTATGTACGATGCGAAAATCCGAAGATCTCTTTTCTCGCACCATTCCCAGATTTCTTTCGCCAACTTGATTAGTTTAGGAACATGCACTCCACCCTTTTTATCAATTTATGCCAGTGCAGTGGTATTATCTACCTTCATTAAGACATCAATATTTCTCGATTCTTCCGCAAAGCATTTTAGTGCAAAGAATACTGCCATTTATTCCAAGATATCAATATGGTACTTCTTTTCGTGTTTAGTCCAATGATCATGCATACGCTCACCTTAACAACATGCGCCTCAACCTAAAAGCGATACCACCAAGAATATCTCTATACAAGGATCGAAATTTGTTATGCAAAATTAAAGTTTTGCTTCCACCAACTTATATGATCTCTTAACTCAATCGAAACAGACATGCGTGCCTCATAGTTGTTATTACACCCAAAAGCTGGAAATTTCTCTCTTCCCAAAGCTTTATTATGGAATCTACTATAATTAGAGTTGAGCAACACGACTCATAGGATCCAATGAGTGAAGCAAATTCCCTAATTTTACACTCTTTTACGCTTTCTACTTTCTCGATTTGTTCTGATACTTTTTTTCGTTTCTCTTACGGAATTTCTACTGAGATCTGTTGTGAATCGTAAATTAAACCCACAAACTTTGGCTAGTGGACGGTATTACTTGACTGTTTTTTTCATTAATGATGAATCCTAGTTTTTCTAAACAATCACAGGAAAAACTCACATTTTTTTACAAGATTCAAATGAATTCTCTTAAAGTCCAAATAAAACAATGAAATGAACCCTTGGGCTCTTAAATAGGAAACTACAGGTTTCATAATTTTTGTAAAAGTGTAAGGAGCAATGCTCAAACCAAAAGGTACACACTGGAATGCATATATTATCCTGTCAAAAGCAAACCTAAGATATTTCCTATCCGCTTTTGCGATTGGTATCAGATAATAAGCATTCTTGAGATCAATAGTAGCCATATACCAATTTGGAGAAAACAGTTTGCGGACTTCAGGTTTAAAATCAACCGACTGGAGCCATCAGGTTTTGGAGCCAAAAATATTCTTAATAAAAATTGGCCCTCAATCCAATTAACTTTTTTTCATAGCCCCTTTCTCCTCTAATTGAATTATCTGTTCCACAATCTGAATCTTTTCTTCTGATAATCACTTTCCTTCAGAAAAGGGATTTTTTGAATTACTTCATCCTGAAAAGGAATTTTGAATCCTCCTACCCAGCTCAGAATGATTTTATTAGATGTTAAATCAGACCATTGTTCCCAAAAATCCCGAAGACGACCGAAAATTTTACTCACTGTCGAATCTAATAACGTTTTTTGATGTTCAGGGGTCCCGTTGTCCCTGATACCACGACTCCCGCTGTCCCTGTGAATTTCTTGGAATCTGTTGATACCTCTTCCCTTTGCCCTTGAAGTTTTTTGGCTGATTTTCGTCGACTTGTTGTACCTTTTATTTCAAATTGAGCTTCTGAGCGGCCGTTTTCCTCACATAAGTATTTTTGATCATTTCTGTCAAATTATCTCCAAAAAGCCACTCGCCTGGGAATCTTAACTTCAGTGTGTCCCGCAGTTCGGTATCAATTTTCCTAAAGATAAGCGACTTCCTGATTGAAGTTTCCTCATGTTATAGGTCAGAAAGTAATCTAATAGAGCCAATAATATTTTCTATAATGGACACCTTTTCCTGACTATTTAGTTTTAAGACTACGGAAATTAAATTTGTCAAGTCAGCGATACTTGCTGTTATTCTATCTTTGTTTTTCTACAATCCGAGCATACCTTCTAATTACAGAATCATCGATGCCTGATGCTTTTATTTCGAGGTTCAATTTCGGAGGATTACCAAATAAACTGTTTTGTGGAACTCAAAACTTTTTCAGTAAAAGCTCTCTTTCTTCCCTTGGCAAACCCTTCTTTATTATCTCTTCGACTCTTATTGCCAAGTCAGAATATAAGGCTAGAGCTAGCATTGTTTCTTCTGCTAGTCTCTCTCCAAAAGCATCCAACGTCTGTTCATCCAAGACGACTTTCCTTGTTTCTCTATTTTTAGAGTTATCTGCGACAACTGCAGGATCTTCCAGTGAATTTCCCAATTGATTTTGCGAAGAATCTAGCGAGGGTTGATTGTCCTGAAGATTCGATGCATTTTGAACAGGATTTTTGTCATCCTGTTGATTAATATCCTGGTTCAAAAGGTTAGATGGGTTTTCGTTTCTTTCGTCTGCTATATCATGATTCTCTTTCCCAGAATCTTCTCGATGCCTGTCCTCATATGGACGATCACCTTAGATTAAAATAAGAGAATAATAAAATAATAGAATTAGTACCTTTTTAGATCAGAGGAGCAGCAAACGGAAAGACTGTATGGCAACTCCAAAACTATACAACAAAACCCACCGATTGCAGACAGAGGTGATGTGTAATAAAAGTCAATTACTTCAGTTGCAGACCAAGTATTGAGTAATAAAATAAGTATGAGAGAACTTTATGGATAACCGCCTTGAAAGACGCTGTCTTACATTCTCTCAAAAAAACGTACCTCACAGTTGTTCGCAGACCAACCGTGAGGAGGGAAAAGACAGCTTCTCAATCTACCCACATTTCTAGACCGAAGAGATCGGTAATCTATTCAATTACAGCTGGAAATCATTTCAGGGATTTTCAACAAGTGAGGGACACAACCTCGTAACTCGTATGCGCAATTCATAATTTTCGTTATCCGAACTACGAGAACCATGGCTTTGCTTTCTTTTTCCCATTTCCAATTCACTTGAAATTTATTACCATGTGGTGTAACGGCACAAAAAAGAAGAATGACAAAATCAAGGAAGATAGTACACTTGAACAGCTAGGTGGCACTCACAGGAGTTCGGAATTCAAATTTTTAACTTTGAAAATGTGGTAATTCGGCACAGCATAAAAGGTACTACATCCTGATCTTGAGGAAAAGGCGCAAAGTACAATTGCTGAAGTCATTCGCAAATGTTATTAGACGAGTTTTACTCGAATCAGAGCCTGAAAATGCATGGAGTCGGGTTTCGAGCTATTGCATTTTCAACGTCTTTCTTGATATCAACGTCAACGTTATTTATTCCCTTTTGATATTCAATTCTGCTTTCTTTCCCACTTTCCTTCTTTTTCTATATTATTTGCCACTTCTCCTTTGAATTTTATAAAATGTTCATTCTATTCTGACATTTAAGGTTCCTAAGTGACTTTTTTCCTTTTTTCCTCCCTCTATTTACTACTTTCCATACTTCTTCCTTCATCCTAGTTCTTCCTGCTTCTCACACCTTCCATTCTTTCTATCTCTTTTTTATGAACTGAATTCACTGTTCTCTTCTGCGTAGATTTTCCAATTCACGATTCCATCGATTCTATACACATTTTCTGTTTTTTTTTCCTTATATATATATTCTATCCCAGCTATCTTTTACCACCGCTTTCCTGTCTTAATCCTCAAGAACGTAAGTAATTTGTATGGGCCTTGTAATAAGTCATCGACTCTTTTGTTCCTATAGGATTGGATTTCCTAGTAGAAGGTAAACCAGGTAAACCAAGACGACCAGTAACGACACCTCCACACAAACTTAATTAAAAAACCATCACAATATTCACGTTTTAGAGAGTAGAATTGTATACTGTACAAGACCAATCGTCTCGTTTTGTCTGTATTCAACGGAACCCTCGTAAGATGACCGAGATCAATAAAGTATATCAACAACTCAAGTATATATTTTGCTGTATATTTAAATCTCCTCAACAATTCAGATACGAATAAGATAACCTGAGGAATTTTATGAATACATGTAGCAACATGATTCCCTATAGTCGACCATTTATTTTCCCTTGAGTCCTTATCTAGTGGTTACCTTTTTGATAATAAAAATCATCTAGAAATAAATCATTGTGGAATTTCTGTGCTCTTGGGAATCAAATCTGAGGTGCAAGCCACCCGAAATGACATGCTTCGTATCAAAAAGATAGATATTTTTTTCAATAAAAATAGTCATATAATAAATTATGAATGATCATTATTTGTATACTTCATTGTATACGGGCAAATTTTAAGGCCCGGATAGAATAAAGACTTCCGCGCGTGAGCCGGGCAGACTAGCCCCTGAAAGTATGCAATCGCTATTGACTTCGGAATGAACTTCTCCGATTAGAAAAACATCAACAAAATCTTCGAAACATGCATAACATTCAACGAGGGAGTTGTTCATAATGATTCGAAGTATCTATCTTGTAAGTTTCAGGAATTTCCATCATATACTTTCAGAACCGTGAAGAGTTTAGTGCCGGATTCACTAAGATTACTCCAGGAGTGGTAAATGCTGCCGTATGTAATAATATGTTCAACAGTAAAATGTCACTATTATACTGCATGAAACCATTCCTATGTATTTCGAGTCGCTTAAGCCGAATATGTCCGGCATTTTTTTAATAAAACCATTTCCTTTTGTTCGAATTGCATTTGTTCAAACAAATTATGAAAAGTTTGATGTTTTTAGCTAGACAAATTTTCTATTTGAAAAATTGCTTCTTTAGAGACGACAACGTCCCTAGTAACTTTCTGGTAAAGTCAGGGCTGAGTTTACCTTGAGCGCCGCCCTGGGCCTCATGGGACATTGCTGCCCTTTTTTCAAGCATACTCAAAATACCTTGTAATCGCCAATTACATGATCGGCGAAGAAAATCATTGTATGTTGCAAGTGAAAATTTTTATTGTTATAAATAAATAATTAACTATTGCAAATCTTCGTTTACCATTTTTCATATTATGAAGGATTAATGAAGTTATTGGATCATAGATGAAATGATAACGCGTAACAATATAAACATAACCAGAAAATACAATTTCAATTGCTGAATCGGTTACAAGATAATGGCTAAGAAGCATAGGATATTCTTCTACTCAAAGGCAAACGCGCCTGACTTTTCTTCCGCAAACTGTGTTATTAAGTCCTCACAATCTAAACGTTTTAGTGAGTCCGACTCAATGCACAGAATAGCTAAAGTAGTACGACTTTCGCTCATAGTAGAACGTAAATATTTTTCATCTTTTTCAAACATGAAAAGTGAATGTTGTGCGCTGCAATTATTCGACGCTAGTATAATAAATACACGAAAAAAATTTGGCCTATAAAAGTGTAGAACTCAGTCCGGGAATCCTGGACGGGTACCAAAATGTTATGAGAATTTAAAGCCTCTTGCTTTAAATTTTTACAAGATATTCCAGTATTTAGTGCAAGAAAGAACCACATAAAGCAGAAGTGTCCAACCTGAGAGCATTTGAGCCACATGTTGCTCCGGCCAGGATTGGCAGTGGCTCTTGCTCTTCAGTTCGACATATGTTTGTGGGAGCACATTTTTTAGTCTCGCGCGCCGTAAAAACAAATATCGTAGTACCGTAATTGAAAATAGGGTTATAGTTATTCTTCTCAAAAAAGTGACTCTTGATTCGAGTTTGGAGCTACAACTCTGGCTCCGACAAAAAAAAGGTTGGACACCTCTGAATAAAGCCTCAGACTGTCTAGAAAACTTTGATGGAGTCAAAATAGTTTTAGAGACTCCAATAGGTCTGAGACAATCTGGGAAAAAGTAGACAGGCAGCGAAAATAGTTTGCAAGACAGTCTAAGGAAATATTAAGGGTTCTGGAGCAAAATAAAAAAAGTCTTGTTGTTGAGCTAACACGAAATTTGTAGTCTTTTCTTTACAAGAGTAAAGGCACAGAGTCATCACACGAGAAACGTATTCTTCACTTATCTAAAGCACACAAAGCTGGTTCTTCAACCTAACTTGACACTACTACATACAACGTGATTCCCTAACGCAGAATATTATACGCTGAAGTTAGCGGTCGAAATGGTCCTTTTATGCTAACCGAGAAAATTCTTACCGCATGTGAGAAACGAACAGTGCTGGGTTAAAAATTTGTTGTGCCCCGAGTCATGTTTAATTTGATTACTTCAACGTAGAATGTTTTTTTGATGTTTCATCTTGATTTTATGTTATAGCTATGTCATTGTATTATTTTTAGCTTTTCAATTTTTAAGAAATCATGAATTCCATAAGTGCTGGAAGATTGATATTATAAGAAGATGAATATTTTTTTCTGAAATAACTTGAAGTATACACATAAAAATTTATTGAAATTGGACCCCAAAAATAATTTCTGTTGGTTATGAAAAAAGATGCTGCATTTATTTTGGTATTTTTCTTACTTCTAGAATTCGAATTTCGCAAAATTAAATCTTCTTTCAAATATTGAGTTATTTGGAAAAAAATGACCTTTCTTTTTGAAGATTACATTTTTGAGTTTGAACTCTTACATTCTTGTATAAAATTCATATTTATGTTAAAAAATTGCCTCTATTGTTGAAAAATTATATATTTGGGTTGGAAATTCAAATCTCCTTCAGATGATTCGATTCATTGGCTGGAGAGTATAACAATTTTGTTGGGAAGTGATGTATTTTCTTGAAAACTCGTCTTGTACTTAGCTGATTTGGAGCTCAAAAAATCCATTATATTTCAGTTAGTTATAGGACAAGAGAATAAATATTTTTTGCTTGAATAACTTCAAATTTACACATAAAAATTGATTGTAATTGGAGCCCAAAAATCCATTTTGTTAGTTATAAAAGAAGATATTGCATTCATTTTTTAATTTTTCTGACTCCTGAAAACCGAATTCAAAGAAAAGGAATTCTCTTTTCGAATATGAAACTATTCGGCAGACGATACCCTTTCTTAAAAAAAAAAACATATTTTCGAGTTACAAGTCTCACATTTTGGTACAAATTTATATTTATGTTTGAAAATTCACTCTTTTACTGAAAAATCATATATTTGGGTTAAAAATTTAAAATGTTCTTTAGATGACTCGTCTCATTGACTATAAAGTACAACAATTCTGTTGAATACTGATGTATTTTCTTGAAAATTTGTCTTTTTCGATTCAAAATTTATCTTCTTGGTAGGAAATTTATTTTATTTTAATGAAAGTTCAACTTCTTGCCTATGTTGCGTAAGAATATTATGCTTCACATCCAGACAATAACTGCAGGAAAATCCAAATTATTGATACTGTTATCAATACTGTAAAGCTGAATAAGCGTGGACTGATTCAAGAATTTGTCTCAAGACTTCTACGCCTAATAGGTACAGAATACTAAAGCTGTAACGCAAATCTAGAGAAAAAACCAACCATGGATGAATTATTATTAATATTATCATGGTTTTCCGAAAGATAGTTCAAAAGAATTTTCGACAACAATCAGAGGTTCATTTTGTAACCAAAGGCATTTTTGAGAGGGGCCATACCAAATTTGTATTTTTTTGTTAACAAATTCGATTTCTATTAAATGACAATCTTTTTGCAGTTATCAGGCTTGAATTATTAATTGACATAGCAAGAAAAAAATCGTGACAAAAATATTACAAATCATGTCAAAGTTATCCGCATGAACTGCGAGAAAAAGATTAGATTAGATTTATCACTCCATGTATACCCTTTTCGGGTTTTTACATATCAATATTCCCCCCTCCCACAGGAGATCGTCAGACATTGAACCCTCCAACTCAAATCCCTTCCCGACAACCCCAAGAACCCCAACTCTCATAATAAACCTCTAAGCAATGCCTGACGTACTCAATCCTGTGGGATTTTCAATCTCTGAAAACCCCTACCGTCTGCAGCCGGATTTTCTATTTAAAACGCCCACATCTGCCTGAACATTTGGTCAGAGGAGGAGATTATTGCAGAAGACCAAAACTCCTGAGCGCAGTCGATTAACGACCAGACGAGTCTAGATGTAGACATTCGATAGCATCGATTGCCTACACCGATCTTCGGTGTCAAACCTCCCGCTCGACAGTGATTAAACATGATGAAAATATGTCTAGGCGAGAATCCCAAACAGTCACCCACCCGAGCGCTAGCCACGCCCGTCCATGCTTGACATTCGAGATCCCGCCCAAGTCGCAAGTTACCACGCAGCTACTGCCGTCGGTAGTTGCGAGGAATATTTTCTGTGACAAAATTGATCAACAATTGCAAAATTATTTTTGTGAAAAATCTGCGATATTTGTAACCTCACCTTCAAAAGTTTTTGCATCACTTTCTCAAGCAGCCTCTTAACGGCTTTAGGAACTCGTGGTTTTTGCATCTCCTATTGATTTTATAGAACAGTTAACCAAAAAGATGTGGAATTTTCAGCATTTCATTTCATTCCTTTATTGAGAAAAATAAATATCAATAAATATTACCATTTATATTCTCAGTAATAATTTTCAAAGAAATTATATTTCTTGTACTTGATAAGGAGATTACTCAACTTTCCCGATATTATATTTTTAATCGTTATCTGAGAAAATTTTTTTGCAAACTGTCAATTACAGATCTCCTCATAGAGTAGCTATTTTCAATAATTCTGTTATAGGAAAATTATTCAAGTCGAGTATTCATTGCAGTTTTTGTTCATTCCAAAATTAGTCTCTAGTTCTTATCAGGTTTTCATAATCCCAAAAATGTTTTCCTTTCAATCGAACAATTGATTCTTGTAGATGAAATATAGCCTTATTGAGTTGAACAATAAGTTCAATTTGCAACATTCAATGTGAATATTGCAAATATATGTAACGTTCAATGTCCTAACCATTCGTAGCAGTCTTGCAACCGATTTAGTACTTAGAACCAATTGTTGTTTCTAATATCACTCTTTTGCAATCCTCGTTGCAATCACCAGGTGTCATTTTCAGAATTGGTACACGCGCGACCCTACATTTTTCAAGGAAAGTGGATGAAGTTTGTTGTTACTGCAACATTGGGAGTTAATGTACGCAACATTTCGCTATCTCAACGTCATCTCGGTGCCTAAAAGTTAGTCAGAATTTTAGTAAGAACGTTTGAGCGAAATTCGTATGAAGTTTTAGTTCCAATAAAGTTTCGCCGAATTTTTCTAATAAGATTTTCCCAAACTTGGAGCCTCCAGCTTTCGGAACATGCAAAGTTTTAGGAAAGTTTGTACAACTTTCTTTTTAGTGTGCGTGAGGTTCGTTAACGTTTGGAAAAATTTCGAGGAAATTTGGAGACATTCTTGTTCTACACGACCAACGCGAGTTAAACTTTATACGCGTTTGGGAACATTAAAACAAATTTTTCTTTCAGCGGTACATAAACCCAAAGATTGTACAAGTTTTTATAAGTTTTTAGACGTTATTTTAAAGTTTCACGTATGTGTGTGAGAGAGATATCTATGCAAGTTTGTGCATGTTTGGAAAAATTTTGGAGTCCTGCGTTGAAAAAAAAAAGATAATTCTGTTCGTGATATTATATCAATCATTTTCACATTTAGAGATGAATTTTCAGGTGCTGCAACTGTCAACGATTGATATGTTCATATTCCGCTAGGCGACATTGATAAGGAATTCGCCTAGATTTGTGTATCTAACACCGCGATGTTTATCATTTTTCTGGGTCCATATCGAGGCCATGCGGCAAGTCTCATTTGCGGAAATTCTCGCCTGCAGGAAGTCTCACCTGCGACAAGTCTCCCTTGCGGCATCCCTCCCGAGTAGATTAGAAATTTTGTGGCAAGCCTCCCGCATTGTCCACTTGCGTCATCTCTCCCCCTCTAAACTAGCGAAAGTGCATCATCTCCACCTAACTTTATTTGCCATTTTCAGTTATGTGGCCTACATTATTTCCATAAAAAATCACAGAGCTGTCTCCCCCCACTCCCCACGGGACTTGGAAAAAGGGGAAGTTATTAATCATGCATAATTTCTATGAACACTTATCGCCACTTCAAATTTTCCTAAGGAAAGAGATGCCGCACTTTCGACATTATGAAGGGAGAAAGATGCAGCAGGTAGACAATGCGGTTCGTGGGGCTTGTCATCAAATTGGCAATATAGTCGGGGAAGATGCCACAGGTGAGACTTCCCACAAGGAAGACTTGCCACAGGTGATACGTGTTCCAGGTAAGACTTGTAGCAGGAAAGACATGCCACATGTGAGAAATGCCACAGAAGAGACCTCCAACTAAGATGTCCACCTCCGAGTCGGCGGAGCCTTGCATCCAGAAATTCAGCCCGTCACCGTGTCCCGAATAATAAAGATTGCAATAGAAGCGGATATTTTTAGTCTGTAGACAGGTTTATAGAAGAATCAGGTGAAGTTACATAATTTATTTGTACTCAATAATTGATACCTAACAGTGGCTAAATAATTGACTAAAAATTGACTTATAATATTATGCCCGCGTCACTAACAAGTATTTTCTTGAAAGGTAGCTTACAAGACTCTCGTTTTTTCTCTTCCTCGTAGCTTTTCGCAGCGCATTTTCCTTTTGCTCCTTCAACTTCTCTTCACGTTTAGCAATCATCAGGTCTGTGTCAACGGTAGATCATTCCTCAGGAGGTTATATTTCGCCGTTTGCAGACACAGTCAACGATTCTAAGTAGTCCTTGCTTTCTGATAAGAAAAAATTACATTAAATTTTGTGAACGTATAAAATAACAAAATAAATAAAAATGTATAGTTCTAGTACAAATTCGCCAAAAATTCTGAATATTCATAGAACCAACTTTTCACTCTTAGCAGTAAATATTTAACCTTATCGCTTTTCTTTAGCGCTGCGAATGATGCGGTGGCTACTATAGCCCAGTCAATAGAGACATTTAAATAGAAAAAATCTCGGGATCCAATTTTTTGACGTGGAAAGTTTTCTTCCAATTTCAAAACGAAGGTTCCACAGTCTTGCCCTTAAATTTCTGTACGCCTAATCCGACATCCCTAATTTTCGTTTTTTGTGTTTATCTCGCGTAATTTTTGTTTTACAACAAAAATTGTTGATAATAAAGATGCTAAGAATTGTATTCTCCACATTTTTTATTTGAACAATTTTTCCAAATTAATTAGCTTTATTGCCGATATCGAGAAAAAACTGCGCAAAATTTTGACATGGGCGCAGTTTTCTCAATTTTTCGGACATTTGCATAATAAATAAGTACCATATTGAAATGGCGAAGTTGTAGAACATAAAATTCCCAATAACTTTTGTATGAAAGTTTTTTATACGGACCACACATGACGGTCGGGAACGTGCTCAATATAGCGCAAGGTGGGAATCTGGCCGCATGACGTTGTATTACGAGTCTCGCAGCCGGAAAAGCGTTCTCGGAAACGCGCCATGTATAAGCAAAAAAAACATCCACCGCGGGCAAAGAGGCGCTGCTGTATAAAAAAAACATGGCTGCCTATGAGCTTTGGCATGCACATGATTAGCATTAGTCTTAATACGCATATCCAAGTAAAGTATAATTTAAATGTGATAAAAATGTTGCTACTCTCACTAAAAACATCGTATGAGTATGTTGTTGCAACGTCGTCTTCCAGAAACATGATCGAAGGTGAAAGAGCGATCAATTCTTGTTTTATAATCGTGTGTGGAACGACTTACAAAGGGGAAGATAGGATTAACCATTTATTTTATCCGATGATCATGACAATAATTCTATTTATTAGTCACGTAATAACTGTATAAGAAACAAACCAGGAAATACATAATCATTACCGCTGAAATGCAGAGAGGTAACTAGTATATGTTCATCAATATCTTGATTCTTGAGTCGTTTTACCCATTCAGAACGTTTATCAACAACGATGATTTCTCCAACAAGATTTTTCACTGTAACAGTAACACTGCTGAATTGTGGTACTTTATGGAAACTCAAATTAGTGTTGATATTTGTTTTGGTATAACAATTAACAACATAGCATACATTGCCTCTGCGAATATCGTTTCCCTGTCTATGGTTCCAGGAGAATTCCATTTTCAAGATTTTGTATTAACTTAAATACCCTTTTATATACTTCTAACTCAGGGGTCTTCAACGACAGGTTGACGCGCTTCTCCTTTCTTCCCCTTCTCCGAGCGCTTCATCGGGTATTCTCTCCTCGTTTCGCTACGGGCTTTGTCTGACTATTGTAAGAGTGCAGCCTAAAGCGGACAGGCGAGGCCCGAGCGTCCTTTGGGGCCGTTCGGCTTCTTCCACCCGCCGGGAACCCCTTTCAACATTGCACTCACCGCATGAATGCATCAGAAGTTCATAAGAGAGGGGATTGACGAGTGACAGTTATTTCCACTGCTGCTCTCGCGTTGGTAATCTCTGTAACTTATTATTCTGACAAAAAATTAATCATTATAGCGTTATTCGAGTAAACGCATCTAAATAATGCTACGTGTATCCCATCGGCAGCCATGTTGGTTAGTTCGCTAGATGGCCATCAGGTCTCGCATTGCAACTATAAATTTCCAATACCCGAGTTGAGTCGCGTTTTCCGTCTTGCGCTATATTGAGCGCGTTCCCGACCGTCATGTATGGTCCGTATAAAAAATTTTCTGGGACAAAAGTTATGGGAAATTTCATTTTCTACTCGATTTTCTACAACTTTGCCCCATAAATATGGCACTTTTTATAATGCAAATGGCCGAAAAAGTAAGAAAACTGCGCCCATGTCACAATTTTGCGCATTTTTTGCTCGATGGTGGCAATAAATATGATTCATTTTGAAAAGTTATTTAGATGAAAAATGTGAGGAATGTAATTCTTCACAACTTTGTTTTCTAGCATTTTTGTTGTAAAATAAAAATTACGCGAGATGACAAAAAAAACGGAAACTCAAGATGGCGGATTAGGCGTACACAAATTTAGGGCAAGACTATGAAACCTTCATTTTAACGCTAAAAGAAAACTTTCCACGTCAAAAAATCGGACCCCGAAATTTTTTCTATTTACATATCTTTTCCGATCTATATTGACTAAGCTAACTATTGCTGCTACTGATTTTAGGACTGCAACTTCTCTCGTTTTCGGAAGAAGAGTTCGACGAAGTGTCACTTGGAATCTCGCTTTTGCCCTAATACGATATTGAGATGATCTAGGATACTGTTCAAAGTCAGCATTTTCCCCTTCATTTTGAATATCTTCGTAGTTTACAATAACCAAAACGACATTTTTATGCGGCTAAACAGTCAACTTCTACTTGCTATCGAATGTTTTGTGTGAATATTTAATTATCACCCCTGGCAACGCGTCACAACATTCATCGTGGACGGAGAATTTTCAATTCAATAATTTGACAGCGGAGTTATACGGTGCAATCATGTACGGGCTCATAATCTGGTAAGAATGCAGGAAAACAAGCGTAGTTTCCTGCGCGGAAATACGTAAAAGTCGAGATCAAGTCACGAGAGCCAAGTGGGGATCGAAGTGGTACGAGGTGACGGTGCTGCAGAAAAGCGGTAAGGTTAAGTATTTACTGTTAAAAGTAAAAAGTTTGTTCTATGAAAATTTAGAATTTTCGTCGTATTTGTACTTGAACTATACATTTTTATTTATTTTGTTATTTTATACGTTCACAAAATGTAATGTAATTTTTTCTTATCAGGAAGCAAGGACTACTTAGAATCGTTGACTGTATCTACAAACGGCGAAAAATTACCTCCTGAGCAGTGTTACCGTTTGGGAAAAGCCAATAGTACTGATATGAAGGCCAATTTTCGTATTGAAATTGTACTGAAGTTGGCGCCAGTATTACTAAATCAAACTCTTTTCAATATGTTTTTAGGGAGTAGTTTTTATTATTAATACTTAGGAACTAAGAAATAATTGTTACAATTTGTTACAACTGAATACAAAAGTCAAAAGTGATATATTCAAACTCGAATTAACATTATTCCTCTTTCTCACAGTTTTTATAGAGTTCAATACTTTTTTCATATTAAGTGATGTCGTTGCGATTGAAGAACAACATATAAAGGAAGACGTTGAAACAACTTTTCTCCAGACTGAAACAATCTTTAACGGAATGATAAATTTGAAAAATACCAGCCATAATGTTTTGTTTATATTTTATAAAAGTTGGTTTGGTGTTTCTAAGATAGATAATACGTACTCTATGCTTTAGAATAATTGAATTGGAGAATCTCATCTGAACTAAAACTCAAACGATCATAAAGTAATAAGGAGTTACCAATCCTCCTTGATCCACAGAAAGTCAAAATTCATATCCCGAGACAAATGAGCAATCGGATATATTTTGTTTATAACTTATGTAACTTAGTTCACAGTTCCGAATACAAATAATGCGTACCTCATGTTTGAAGAGAAAAATACTATTTTGAAGTTTTTTATGAAAACTAAAACGCAAAACAAAATAAAGTGCGAAGAAACATTTGAACCTCCCTAATCCGCATAAAGTGGAAATTGACATCCTGAGACAGATGAACAACCTGAAAAAATATAATATTTTTCCAATAATTCAACGATACTAACCTAGACTTGAATAAATATCATTCCTCTTTTTCAAAATTGGTCGAGTTTCATACTCACTTTGAAATTCAGAAATATCGTTTTAATTAAAAAAGAATATGGAACAAAACACATTGAGAAAACTTTGTTCCACAATCAAACGATCTGCAACCATTGAATTGATTCAAAAATGCCATTGA
>WSXT02188460.1:0-20160 GCA_011762715.2 Neuroterus valhalla | reverse complement strand
CTGTGAAGGACACAAAATACCGCGACACTGCAGTCGCAAATCGAATCCAAACTCGACCCCAACAAAAGCCAGCAACAGAAATGATGTTCATTTATCAATTTAATCCAATCTTAAAATATATATCATTATATTTTCTATGGAAATGGTGTTTATTTATAAACTTGAACATTCCTTACTATGTGTAATTATGTTTTTAGTAGGAAAATAATCAGCGACATGGCCATAGGTAATAAGCTCAAACCAAATTCACCAGCAGATTTCTTGAATCGAATTAGATATAAATTAAATGTTTTTGTATGACTTGAATATAGAATAATCAGGTAGAAGTCATAGAAAGATCCAAAAGAATTCGTCATAAAAGAAAGCTTGAAAAGCTTCATCTCTGAAACCCTTTGTTATATAAGTAGATGGAATTATTATCTTTTATAAATAATTGGATATCAACTATTATTTGGGAGATTATTGTTAACACAAAATTAGGAACAATTGTATGTTTTCTATCAAAACTGGTTATTAAGACTGCAAAAAATGTATAATATCCAAAAATTATTATTATTTGTCATTAAAAAACTGTTAATAATGTCGTTGAATTATATGATAATAAATATAAAAAAAATAATTGTATTTCCATGTAGAACCTTTCATTTTCAACCCATAATCAAAAATTGATTAATTTTTGTAAAAAAAATTGATAATAAGATGAAACGTGACGTCACAAATCTCCACAAGCCTTTAAAATAAATTCGTCGCGTGTATACTTTCAGAAAATCTTTTTTCTATGGTCATGAATCTGATTTCAATCAAAAAATACAGTTTTTCGAATATTTTCTAAAAAGAACTACTCATTTCGAAAGTTCCCTGTATTTGAAGGATTACCTATATACTACCACCAAAAATGGGACAGTGTTTTTATATATACAGATAATTGATTCTTCGTCGTGAAAATTCTTTCCTCAGTTGAAGAATCAACTATTTTTACGAAAACTTGCCTCTTTCTCTTGAGTTCATTAGTTGAAAACTAATGATTTTCTAGTAAAAAATATAACCATTTGGTTGAAATCAATGCATTTTGTTGGAAATTTGTCTTTCGAAAGTAAATTAATGTTTCCAGTTGAAAATTCAACTATTCTCTTGAAACTCCAATTATTTGGTTCAAAATACAACTATTATGTCCAAGACATCTTCGGTGGTTGAAAATTTAGCTGCTTCGTTCGAAATTCATCAATTTGGATCGGTAATTCTTTCTTTGTGACATGAAGATCATCTATTACGGATGAAAGTTAAATTTTCTGTAGAAGATACGTCTGTCTTCAAAAGAATTAGTTTTTTTTTATTGGAAATGTAACTTTTTAGTTGTTGAAGCAACTCTATCTTTTTCGGTTCCTGGAAAAATAACACTGGTCTACAGAGGTTTTGTTGCCCAAGATATAAGATTGATTTTGCATATATTTTTGCTCATAATTCATAAAACTGTCACTGATTTAGTAGGATTTTTTCTCGTTTTCCCTAAAATCTTCATTTTCATTTTACATAACAAAGCAGTAATCTGCAATCATTTGACAATGCCATCGACCCTGATACCTTCCCTCCAACTTTTCTAGATCCTGGATTCTCAATAAAGCAAAAAATTTTTTTAATAAAATTATTAAGGCAAGTTTGAACAGTAAATACAAGGTACTCATCCTGGTATAATTATTTATCTGTATCTCTTGCTTCATGAACGATCGTTACTAATCCTAATTTCGGGGGTTTGAATTATATACAGTTCGATGTTATTTTAAAACAATGTTGACATTATAATGTTATCTTCACGTTCACTATCAAAATGTGGTTGATAGCATCATTCAAAATATTTAGACATTTGGGGGATAATGAGCAGACTTTCCATATAATCCTGTGCTTGCACACACTGTGCTGTATGAAAGCCAGATTTGGACGTTCTATGGGATGTAGGGTTTTGCATGCAATTTCTATGGAATATGTAAGGTAAGACGCTTATGGACGTTATAAATAATTAATTTATTGTAAACCTGCATTGACTAATAATGTGAAAAAATTGGAACAATTACAATCAGTGCAATGAAATCTAACATACAAAATTAACTCATGAACAAGATTCCAACGGGATACATGAATTTTATACAAATAAGGATATATGTGTTGAATCATCAATCAGAACAATTAATTTATAACAAAGTAGTTATGTAAATATGTAATTTTTCAAGCGTACAGTTTAATTTTTGAACAATAAAATGAAATTCCTGGAAAGTGTTAAATTTCAAAGACAAAAAGAAGAGTTTCATACCAAAATGGTATAATTTTCAACGGAATAATTGATATCTTACCAGAAATATTTATATTCTGAACAAGTAAAACGAATTCTGAAGTGGAATAATAAATCTTTAGCAGAAAAACTTAGTTCTCAAAAAAAGAGTTTGACTTTTGAATAAGTAGTGGAATGTACAATTAATCAGTTCGGTCTTAAAACTAGGCAGTTTCCGCTGAGAATTTAACTATTTTGTTGAAAAATATTTTTTTTTTTATGAATTCAATTTCTTTTAATAAAACTATTTTGTAGTTTAAAATCACGAATTTTGGTAAAGAAATGAAAAATCTTGTTCAAAACTTACTTTTTCGTTGTAGCTTAGAGTAAACACACTTATTTGAAATTTGAACTATTTTCTTGGAAATTGGTGTTTTTGGTGCGATTTAATCATCCGGATGAACATTCAACTTTTAAGTTGAAGAACGATTCTTTATTGTTGGAAACTAATATTTTCGGACATCTTTCTTGTAGAAAAATGGTTTATTTGGCTTTAAGATTAAACATTTTGTTGAATTTTCTTCCTTTATTGACTTGAAACATCTTCATTGGTTAAAAATTTCAGCGTTATGTCGAAAATTCATTATTTGGTGGATGATCCAACTTTTTTATTATAAATTCCACCTCTTGTTTTCAATAATTCAATTGTTTGGTCGAAAGCTCCTTTTAAAATAAGAATTCAATTGTTTTTACAATTCCTCAAATTATCCGGAAATTCATTCAGATGATTGTGTAGATAGTATAACTTGATTCTCATACTTGCTACTAGAGTCTGGAAGTTTGTCAGCATATTTTGTACAATTTCTTCATAATTTTCTGCTTAATGGTTATACCTAGGAAATTTTCGTTTACCAACAAAACTTTCCCAATCTCCACTTTCCGGAAGAGTCATAACTTTTCCCAAATCTGTGTTATTCATCCATTGCCGTATTTGAGGACCACCAAATATTCCACCTCTAAACTTTTGCATAATAAGCTTCGGAAATTTCCTACTAATGTAATTAAAACCATCTTCTTCCTTGTCCAACAATTTGACAAATTGCTTCATCATCTCTTACTTAATATTTAATGGTGGAAGTATAGCAGAAGCCTAATCATGACTGAGAAAATAAATTTTATTGCTAACAAGCCGATAATCGTTCAAAATATAAGATAATAATATTTCAAAATTATAAGAACAAGAGCACATCCAGTACTTTCATACATATATTATTAATTTGGGCATTTAAAAACATACAAATTTGCAAAGATATCCAGGGCAACACGAAAAAAACATTTTTTTGTAAAGCTTTGTAATAAGACTAAATGAAGATTAAAGGATCAATTACTCATATAAGGTTTGAAGTAAGCCAAGAATAAGAGTAATTTCCTAAGTTCGGTCATGGGAGCGGAAGTGAATTCATTAAAATGTTCCCTCAGAAAGAGGTTCGGCTGCTCTCTTCCACTCTCTTCGATCAAACGATGGATCTATCTTCTTGCTATTCCGGTAATTAAACTCGGCAAGATCCGAAGACTTTGCCTGAAGGGGTCCTCTCAGCTTCGCGTTTGTAGTAGCTAAGTGCGTTTGACAACGGAAGTCTGTCTCTTCCCTTTTCGTGTGCTTTATAGCCCTGAGCAATTTCCTTCACACAATAAGACGACAATAGCGGATTGTTGCAAGTGAATAACCATCTCTAATGTGAACCGCAAATGTCTTGGAATCACTTTACTATGGTACTTTGCTATAAATATAAAATTCCTAGTGGAAAAGTGACTCTGATAAATGTTTACGATTTTTTGTTCGAATTTAGGACAAAGGTAAATACTGACCCTCCTCTTGAGCATTTGCCTTTTCCAGTAGGCGTTTTTTTTTCTATTTACAAAACTGAGTGATAGCGACTTCAGCTCTACTATGTGAACGATGCTCCTCTTTTTTGCATTGAAAACAAAATTGAATTTTTATGTGGAAATTATCTTTCGTGACGTTTGCAAAGGCATACGATTTGTAAAAAAAGAGAATTGATTTCTTGTATAGATTTTAGCATCAGATGATGAAGGAAACAATGCAAGTGGACAATATAGAAACCAATATATCAGAGGTGTCCAGCGCGTGAGCGACGGTGTAAATAACTGTCACTCGTTAATCCCCTTTCTTTCCACCTTAGATGCGTTCATGCGGTGCTCGCGATGTGGAAGGTGGTTCTCGGCTGTCGGGCTATGTGAACAGTGAGCGCAAGTGGGCGTGTTCAGGCGTATTCAGACAAAGCCCGTGGTGGTACGAGAAGAGGATCCTCGATAAAGCGCTCGGAAAAGGGAGAGAAAGAAGAAGCGCCAACCTTGCGTTGGACACCCCTGCAATAGATGGTGGCCTGCACCACCAACAGCTTGCCTATAGCCTGGCTCATCCTCTCGTAATCTGATGCGTGCGCTTACGACTCCCTTCACATATCGAACACCCACACACTTCCTGGTGCCACAGAGAAGGTCTAGGCTGCTGCAGCAGTTTCCTTTGTAAAGCTTTTCAAGGAATAGAGAGTCGACTCCGGATTTGCACAATTAAGAAAAATGAAAAAAAAAATTGAAAATTGAAAATTGAGCACAATTCTGTAATCAGCATTATGAATCTCTTGAATTCAAGATAAGCGGATTTGCGATATTTCATGAATTGAGTTTAGGAGTATATAAGGAGATCGTTATTTAAATAAAAATAATTGGATCTTAGATTTTCAAAAACATTTTTGGATTCATGTGATAGCAAAGAAAGTGACCATAAAATTTTTATCCTGATCGACTACCTTGTCTAAGAATGGACCCCTACCAGGGAATACTGACCCTTTTCAGGAAAAAGGTAGAGTTGATAAGAAGCGAAAAGTTTGCTGACCACTTAACAAGCCCGTACGATCGTCCCAATAAAAATTCGACACGGGTAATCACAGTTTACTGTTGATAAACAGTATCTCAGAAGTGTCAAATCATAATTTGTTTAGGATATGCTCGTGGAAGTCTTGAGAAGTAATTTTGAATCGGTATGCGCAAACGCGACAGCTACAAACAGTAATCTCCTCCACAGTGCGCAAGCGCAGCAGCTAGGGGAATTAATTTCTCTCAAAGAGCAGCCGCGCTTCATTCAGCCAAAGTCTTTTCATGAGTGCTTTTCCACACGATTCTAGAATTTAGCACTTTCCGCACGCTGTACACTCCTCGGAACTGAAACCCTGCTTGCATGCGTTGCGGAAAAATATTTTCAATGTTTTTAATAGATAATTAGGTTAGCATCGTAGACATTTAGTATGTAAATCAGCAAATGGCATTCTCTGTTGAATATAGGATAAAGTAAGCTTTTTTCAACTACATTATACGAGGACCTACTTTTGCATTTTAAACAATTAATGGTTGTAAAACTTGAAATTCCAATATTCTCATTGACTCGATTTCCTGCCATGCTTATTGGTCTATAGAGTAAATACTGCGTTATATTAATTTTTCGTATTTTAATTTCTGAAAAACCAGGTTGTTTTAATTATCGTCTTGTTTTAATGTTGAGTGCCCCGTCTTTGTACGTGAGTGTGTTTCTCTGTTCATAAATATGCTTTAGATTCAATATTCGAATGTCTGCCCGTTGATTCGGCTGCTTATCATGGATAATATTTTATAATTATATAGAGAAATTTTAGACGCGATTCCGCACAGAACACGAGTGAAATTGTTACAGTCATATTTACAAAATTAAAGCTATGTTTCTTAAAGTGCCTCATAATTTCAATTATTTGGCGTCGGTGCAAAGTTTAATATTTTTGATTCTACTATTTGATCTTCGAGAACAAAATTGCTGAACTTTCCATCCTTTATCCTGCCTATGACCCGCACAATTAGAAAAGTAAATGGTTTTTTATAACAATCAATATAGAACATTGAATCCTTGAGTTTAATGCAAAGGCTAAAAGGGCATGAAAATCCACTGCGGCTCAAAGTCACCATTTGAAGCACAGCTTCAATTGATTGGAAAGGTAAGTGTCTCACAATTCCATTCTGCGACCAATCAAGAGAGCACCACTAAAATCAGCGGCCAATATCAGGGTGTATTATCTCGTCAGTTTTCTCATCGGAGTAAATTACAACGATCAACTTCCAAAACATCTATGCCGTGAATTCTTAGTTCCGTTGAATATTTTCGGTCTTGCTGAGGCACCGCCCACAACGTTATCGCTACTGGCACATGCCTCTGAGTATTTCTTTCTTGGTGGACGTCGTCTTCTAAAATCATGAGGCATGCCAGAAGTGGCATTTAATCTCCACTCGATTCAGATTCGATACGCGACGGCTAGTCGCTCCCGTAAATACATTCTCTCAGAAATATAAATAAACCTTCTGATTCATCAGCAAGAGGAATAAAATTATTGGAATTCAATTTAAGGGAGATTGCAGCAAAAAAATTTAAGGGAACTTTGATACAAATTATATTGTATCCGACGCCCCGTAATATCGCGAAAGAATTTTTCTTCCCAAAACTGTTGAGGGTATCGTAAAAAACTTCTCCTTACTTTCCAAATGCAAACTCTGAATTTCCGATACGATTTCTGTTGGCCGAGATGTGGCGAATTCAAATGTGAAGAATTTCACTTTCCACGGATATTATTTTCGCTACAAAAATATTTGCCCAGGAAATAAAAGTAGCAAAAGCATGTCTATTACAGCTTGTTGAATTTTGATATAACCCTAGACCCCACAACCCGATTTCAGATACCCCCGAGCCCTGTGACCTTCGAGTCTATAACCCCAGCCCCGCACAAACCGATTTCCTCAACCTTCGAGCCCAGTAACCTGCTATGCAATAACCCTAGACCCTCCAAAACCCGATTTCCTTAACCCTTGAACCCTTCAAGCTGCGAGTCTATAGCCCTCGATGACCATAACTCAATTTTCTCAATCTTTGAGTATTGATTCTTTGAACGTATAAATCCACGTCTATCTTATGTGAATTTTATTACATTTTATTTTTTATTTCAACGGATTGCTGGAAAGATTTACGTTCATGACATGTCGGGTCGTTGTCCTTCCTCTTCAGATACCAGCAATAGTCTGCCATGATCCTCTCATTCCATCTTTCAGTCTTGAAGCACAACGCTCAGCTTCAAGAAAATTGGGTTGTGGGGTTCTGGGGTTATTGCATAGCAGGTTACTAGGCTCAAGGATTAAGGAAATTGGGTCGTGGGGGTCTGGGGTTATTGCATATGAGGTTACTAGGCTCGAAGGTTGAGGAAATTGGATTGTGCGGGCTGGTGTTATTACATAGCAGGAAACTGGACTCAAGGGTTAAGGAAATCGGGTTGTGGGGGTCTGGGGTAATCGAATAGCAAGTAACAGGGCTCGTTCAGATATCAAAGCCGAAAAATTTGTATTCTTCTGAGCCAAGATACAATCACCGTGCCAAGGGTTGAAGTAACTTAGTTATCCGAATCTCTGAACATCCTTGCATGCACACCAGTCATGACGAATACGGTGGAGTCTCAAACGGATTGCAGAAAACAAGATTCAAGGACACCAGGAATCCATTCGTATGTAGCCTCTCTTTCTACAAGCGAGCTCTGCGATGGCTGCTCTTTATTCACTTGGATCATCGTGACACTAGGATAGAAACAGATCAGCGAACAAAAAAAAAATACAAACAGCAAAAGTTCTTCACCAGGTTCTTCATATAACCTCTCATCAGGAAATAAATATTTTACATCAGCTATCTTCCCACAAGCAATGGGGGATACAAGGACTGGGCCCTATATAAAGAAAATGTACTTATCTGGTGACTATAAGAACAGCTCATGAAGGTAGGTTTTCAAACAGCAGCAGTGGCTCTTCGCAAGCAGCCTAGAATAATAATAAAGTAGTAGTAGCCATTTTCGCCGGCTTACAATTAAAACGGGAGAGCCCCGAAGACTATCCCCCCAAAAATGAGTTCAATGGGTATGAGGCACCATAAACATGGAGCCTCACTTTCTCACAGACGGCTCACAATGCCGTAGTGGAAGATGAGATCACGCTAGCATATCCTGAAGCCTGCCTTACCTCAAAAGAATTGAATAAGCCATGCAGGAAAGTAAACAAGCAGACTGCCGGAGATGGAAATAATTTTGGCCCTCAGTATTCCTGAGAATGCAGTCAGAGCCCTTGAGGTTCTAGATTGCAGACTCTCCCTGAGGACAATTAGGGTTTCCTCTGAAGTGATCCTACAGTGCACTCCAAGAGGCAGAGAAGCATACAAAGGTGCACTTTATTGATCCATCAGAAGCTGAGACGGGAACCTCAATCATGCGACTGAATTAAAACCACAGTGAAGGAGTCTCTGAGGTGGGCCCAAGTGTGAAAGGCAGCGTTGCAGACAGACATACTGTGATCGTAGAATTTTGGTAGTACTGGTATGGAATTGGGAGCTTGGAATCATTTAACCTCATTATAATAGAAGGGCTGCTCAGGATGCTTCCATGCAGCACTGTCAAGAAAAAAGGATTATTCTCCTGTGGAGTTCAACCCCCCCCCCTCCTTCCCTTTCACGATAAAGTGTACAAAAGCACATCAAGAACAATGGGAGAGAGATCTATTGGAATACTCAGCATCTTGTTCCAAGAATTATGACTTGATCAAAGATATCAGTATGAATTATTGGCGTCGAGCAAACAGTTGCGATTAGGGAGCACATTTTGGGATCTGACTAACGGTATAAATACTCTTAAGAAGATTCACCGATGGTTAAAGGAAAAATAAGGAACCTCCGCACAGACGTGCGGAGGTCATTTGAAAAGCATGCGAAAACTCTAAATGCCCGACAAGAGGCGAAGGCCACAAAGAGAGAGAACAATGGCTTTAGGAGTGACAACGCCTCCGGCGACATTATGTTGAAATAAGAGGAGAAAAGAGGGGGCCCAGATTGTGCAAGTGTCCCATGCGACTTCATGTCAGGAAATACTGCGCCTAGTCCTGATTGCGACCCAGGAAGTAAAATCAGTTCCGTCGAAGCTATTTCGGCAATTTAAAGACTAGAGAATGGTAAGGGATACTTGTTTTCGTAGCTGTGTGAGGTCATAAATGTGTGTGCTGTGAACAGCCAAGCTCCAAATGATTAGAGAAACACGATTGTTGTCCCATTTGCGAAGAGAG
This sequence comes from Neuroterus valhalla, assembly GCA_011762715.2. Lineage (NCBI taxonomy): Eukaryota > Metazoa > Arthropoda > Insecta > Hymenoptera > Cynipidae > Neuroterus > Neuroterus valhalla. Next base: position 10,709 of record WSXT02188460.1, on the reverse strand, counting down.
GGTCGATCTAGGCGGAAGATTTAGCAAAATACTGATCAATCAGTCATGAGGATAACAAACAAAAGGATTTGGAAAGTTCAATGCAGATGCATGTCACAGAGATTATATGCGGTGAAACGCCCATAGACAAAGTAGGCAATGAGTGGGCTCTTCAAGAATTTGGTTCAGAAGATATACTGTAAAGCAAGGGCGAAAGAGATCTGCTGAGATGCTTCGGCCATGCCGAGAATGTGGATGACGAATGACCAGCAAGACAAGAGTATCAAGGTGCAGATCTAAGAATCAAAGGATAGAATATTTAAGTGTCGGAAAACTGATGTCGGTGGCGTTTTGACGTTTGAGCGTGTATAACCGCTCGGACGTGTGTAGTCGCTCGGGCGTGTATTGCCGCTCGGGCGTGTATTACCGCCCGGGCCTGCATTTCCGCCGAAACGTGTATTACCATTCGGGTGTGCATTGCCGCCCAGGCGTGCATTTTCGCTCGAGAATGTGTGGTCGTTTGGGCGTGTATTTCTGCGAACATGAGGATGAATGGAGAATGGAATCAAAATGAACAAATGATATGAAATTGAGTAAGTCACCGAGAAAGCATCCCGGGGCAACCGCGATGAGACAGCAAGATAAACACGGAACGAGGTGACGAAGAATGCTTACCAAGAACCGATGCGACTCTGCAGCAAAAGAACAGAAACCAGGTCCTCGATAATGTGTCCTGGTGACGGCTCAAGATGATTTGCCCAAAGTGTCTCAAAATCGTCGTTCAGTAACTCAGTTCGGCCGCGGATAATCTTGAAGTGATTAACCGTTGCTCAGCAGGAAACGCAGGGCTTATGAGCTTCGCAAGCGAAGCTAGCAACAACGAATAACTCTGCAAAAGATTGATAGCTCTTATGACTCTATAAATGGGTCAATAGCACCATTCAGTTACATAATGATTTTTATAGTTCACAAAGCTAAAAACCTCCCGATCATGTAGACTTGCAATAACCCTGATGACAAAATGGAATTTTGAACTTCTTTTCTTGGAGTGAGTTTAGTAACACTCAATCAAGCTCAACGCAGCATTCAACAACAACAATTGAATGCACGACAGATGTTGAAGGTTTTTTCGTCAAGAAGATAGTCTGTCCTGCCTGAGAGCCCGTCTCGCAGCCTTCGCAATGGTGCGGAAAATCACAGCCAGTAAGTGAAATCGTCGTGCTTGAGAGCACGTCTCAAAGCCTTCGCAACGCCGCGGAGCATCCGGAGCGAGCATCCCGGTCAAGCCCGAGAGCCCACCTAGGAGCCCCCGTAACGTCGCGGTCAGCGCACAGTCTATATGCAAGTCGGTGATGCATGAGAGCCTGTCTCAAGGCCTTTGCAATGATGCGGATAACACAAAAAATCCTGAACACGAATGCCCAAACGGAAGGGTCGCCATAACTAAGGCTTGAACTCCTACGATGACTCACTATCCGCCTCAAAGGACAAAAAATTTTGAGGAAATAATTGCGAACTGGCGTAGGTTAATCAGGGAAGAGCGCTATCCAAAGGATCAATGATAAAGATAGAGGGTATCATCCTTCTCATATAATGCAAGAGGCCCCTCTGCCTCAACATGCCCGAAAAATCTTAGGAAACGCCCCGAAAAATTAGAAAAGATGTAGCCTCCGGAAGCTACGATAACGATTGCTGTCCCAGAACCATCGATCCCTTCGCAAGCGGAGGGAGCACGTCATCCGACTCGTCTCCTCCACAACACCCTAGACGATTGAGTCGGGCAATCACATATTCAAAATGGAGAGAACATACAAAGTCAATAGAGTGTTAGATTACTCACTGGACTCCTACTTGTCAGGAGTCCTTAACTGGTTGCTACGTTTGCGTACTCCATCATTAAAGCGTGAAGCTCCAAATTCAGTTGTCCGTCATTTTTCACCGATAATTAGTTTGATTGTTGAGATAGATTTCCGAGTTTAATCGAGACAAGCGATGCTTTACTTCCGTGATTGATCAAAAAAGCCTTAAAATTCCGTACTGATACTAAGCGCCGATGAGAGGAAGCGTACAGGTCGGAGTCCGAATAGGGAGGCGGCACTCCATCTACGATCCAAAAGCCGGGGGCACCGATTCCCAGCCACCCGGGTGGGAGCCAAGAGAACCGCGTGCAGGTCTGAGGCACAACCAATACTGACAGCCGGAGGGAAGCGGGCATCTGACCCTGGTTGGAGAGCGTGCGAACGCCAGCCTCTCCACTCCTTCGGTTGATACAGGGAAAGCTCAAAACTAGAGGAACCCATCACCGGTGAAGGGCACAAAAACACCGCGACACTGTAAGCGCAAATCAAATCTAAACTCGACTCCGACAGAAGCCGGCAACAGCGATTAATTACAAACACTACTATTGTACTCCTTTTCCCTGATCTCTACTCTTCTCCGTTCTCTTGTACTCTTCTTCATTTTTCCTTTGCCTTTTTTACATTCCTCATCCCACCAACCTTCGCTCTCTATAGCCCATTGCCTTTTGGTCTTACCACCTCTTTAACCATATTAATCACTCCCTTCATTCTTTCTATTATCTTGTCTACCCTTTCCTATTCTGTACCTTTTAAATTTTCCTTCTCCATTGTTTCTCTGAATTCTTCCAACTCCCCCCTCCCCCCTAGCCCTCCATGTTCTTTTTTTTACCTTTTATCCCCTTTTCTCACCTCTAGAATCTCTATGATCTTCTCTTTTTAGTTTCGCAATTATCGAAAAGTGCTTAGAGCCTATCTTATTCCTCACTTCAATTCCCACTATATGTTGTCTTACCCTTTTTACTGCGACAGTGTAGTCTATTACGGTTTCCCCTTTCCCTGTAAATGTTACTTCACCATCTCAGCCTCCTTTTGTTTTCCATTGCAGATGACACATCCTGCTTCTCCTATACCTCTTCTCCCTGTTCCCCAGTCCATGCGATAAGGTCACCCTCGATCAATACCAGCCCCTCTCTTTTTTCTTCAATCCACCTCCTTACACCTTTCTATCCTTCCTATTCCCCTCTTCTCCTGTTAACACATATAACTGCTACCCTTATTTTACCCCCTCGATTCTTCTCATCATTACTCCATCCTTTGTTTCGCCATCAACCTCGGATCCCTTTTTTACCACAAGACCCGTTCTCACCCCCGATACTCTTCCGCCCATCCCTCTTCCTTCTCATTTTCCTTTCTTGCTTCTTAGATCTTCCAAACATATCCTCTCGGTAACTTTTCTCCGATCCCTTTCCAGTCTTTCTCTTCAACACTTGTCTCACTCATCATTATTACGTTCCATTTTTTTAATTCCTCCCAGAAATCTTTGTCCTTCCCTTCATCGACAGACTTTCCAAACTTCTCTTTCTTCGTCCCAGATCCACATCTCTCCGTTTACTCATATCCTATCCCTCCATATTATTACCCTACTACCTTTCCTTCTTCCTTCTCACCCACTCTGCCCTATCATCCATTTTCTTCTCCTTCCCTGCTGCATCGTATCTTCTTTGATCAAACCTAAAACTAAAGGTAGAGACTAAAAAATTATACGAATGGCGGAAACGACAGTGGAAAAATGTTCTGTTTCTGCGGACTATCTTGTTCGTATTTCTTGGTGAGATAAAACTATTTTTTATTCAAAATAAACATTTTCCTGCGAATAAAACATCGACTGACGTTATTTCTCTTGGAGAAATAATTTTTGAGAAAAAACAACAATAATAATTGGTCGCGGGAATACTTACTTTTTCGACAGAACCCGAGACTGGAAATTTTTATAAAATTATTTCTCTAAATATTACACCAAGTGTTATTTTATATAATTCTGTCATATTTTATGATTCGAGAAGAGAAAAAGAAGGTATACAAATATTCCGAAAAACTAAACTTAGCAGGTTATTTTTGTATTACAAATGATTCAATTAATTGTTTTGTTCAAGTATTCGAATGACTGGAAAATGAGCTAGTAATGATTTGGTGGGGGATACAATTTTTTTAGTGAAAATCAAACTGCAAAATGCCTTGTGAGAATTTCCTTTCTCATGAAAATTTACAATTATCGCAATAAATTACAGTGGCCAAAAAATAATAAATTGGAAAGTTAAATAGAAGAGACAAATTGTGTAGGAATATTCGCTTTATTAAAACAATGATGGAAGAAAGTATTATGAAGTCTTATCAGGCTTCATCACCTCCAACAACATTGCTTAAGAATGGGAGAAAACAAGAATGATTAAGAAACTCATTCTCTATAACCTCACCTTAATAAATCGAAAGAAAATTGCAAACAATTTATGTCAGAACAAATTTACGAAAAAATTCCACTTATGAATAGTAACTGAAATCATGAATAATTAGTCCATGTTCTTATTCCTTTCCGATAATATATCAGAGGCAACATGAATTATGGTTTTTTGACTACCATAAAAAAATTCTTGCGTCGTAGAAGATTCTTTAGGTCTATTATGTTTCAGGATTGTTTGATTACCTTAACAAATATAATCAGTAGGAGAAGTTAGGAGAAGTAGGTTTCGAAGGGGAGTTGGTAGAAGAGATATGGGAAGATCTGAAAGTGAAGGTAAAAACGTATGTGCAAAAAAAAAGATTCAGAAAGAAGAAAAAAGGGATGATGAAACCGTAGTGGGATAGAGAATGAAAAAAGATGAAGAGGAGGGTTGAAAAGAAGCACAGAAAATGGAATGAGGGTACCGCGAAGAGAGAAGAGTACGAAGGAATGAGAAAGGAGTTTATGATGATGTGTGGGAGGAAAGAGCAAGGGAGAGAGAAAGATCTGGAGGAGGAGTTGGAAAGTTTCAGAACCGAGAGGGACGTGTCGAAGATAATTAAAAGGGTTAAGAAAGCGTAGGGAGGGGATAAGTGATAAGATAAGAAGTGAGGAGTGGAGAAAGTTTTTCAAAGATTCGTTTCAGGGCTCAGACTAACGGAAAAGAGATGAGGGAAGTAGAAGAACGAGGTGTGAAGAAGAGATGGAGTTGAATGCCGAGGAGGCAGAGGTACAGATGAGGAATTTAAGAAGGTCGAAGGCAGCAGGCTTGGACGGGGTGCAGAATGAAGCATGGATATTTGGTACAACAGCAGTAAAGACAGACTGGAAGAGTTAGTTAGGAAGGTTTGGAGAGGTAAGGGATTTCCAGGAGAGTGGAGAGAGGGGTTGATAGTGCAACTGTATAAATAAGGGGACAGGAATAAGCAGGAAAATTATAGAGGAATCTTATTGATGAATACAGCATACAAAGTATACGCGATGGCACTGGCGAAGAGGTTACGAAATGATGTCGAGGGGAAAGGTATATCTCCGGAGACGCAAGCGGGATTCAGAGTGGGTAGGAGCACTATCGCCAATATTTATATTTTGCAGCACGTGGTGGACAGGGAAATAGCAAAAAAAGGGTCAAAAGTTTACGCATTTTTCGTAGATCTCAAAAGAGAGTTCCCTTCAGTTGATAAAGGAAGGTTGTGGGAGGCGATCATGGAGAAAGGAATTGACAAAGGTCTGGTTGAGACGGTAAGAGAGGTGTATAAAGAGAAGAAGGATAGGGTAAGAGGGGGGGATAGGATCTCGGAGGGTTCCTGGATGGAAAGGGGGTTGATGCAGGGGTGCCCGCTTAGCTCAACGCTTTTCGCAATCCTAATCGCTGAATTTGAGAGAAAGCTAGAGGAAGGAGTGGTGGGGAGAGTCAGGGTGGGAAGGGTTAGAATTTGGTCGCTCGCATATGCAGATGATATAGTGTTGTTGACAAAAAGCGAGGAGGCCTTGAAGGAGATGATGAAGAGGTTGAGAAGATACTTGAATAGGAGTCGGCTAGAATTGAACGCGGAGAAGTCCAAGGTGTTCAGGAGACGAGGTGGAGGGGATAAGGGAGGTGATTGAAAGTGGGAGGGAGGGCTGTGCAGGAGTTGAAAGAATTTGTGTATCTGGGCTTCCTATCCAGAAGGAATGGGGAAGTGAATGGTCAGATAAAAGAAAGAGTAATGAGGGCAAATGTTGTGATGAGGTAGGTGTGGGGATGGGCAAAGAGGTTGTTTGCAGATGACTTCGGAAGAAGGATGAAGCTGTTCGACTCGCTTGTGATGAGTGTGCTACTGTATGGAGTAGAGGTGTGGGGTGGAAGGAATGTGAGGAGATTAATAGGGTCCAGGAGAAGTACATCAAATGGACACTAGGGTCGGACGGAAGCACACCTTGTTATATTTTTAGGCGGGAGACGAGAACGAGTTAAGGAATCCTGACAGGTAGCTGAGCGTGTAAGTATGAGGAAAAATTCTTAGAAGAGAGGGGAAGTAGGCTATTGAGGGAGTGTTGGTGAGAGAAGGAGAACAGCAGAGGAGATGGCATGATGGAGGGTGAGAGAGAATCGTATTTTCGGAAAAATGGTCTGCATGCAGATGAAGTGAGGCGAAGGCACGAGGAATAATTATTTGAGCTCTACTTTTTTGAATTAGAACATATTTTCAAGTTTTTCTCCAAATGCGGCCGTTAATTTTTCTTCACAAAATTATTTTCAGAAAAAGCTTCACTCCTTTCCTTCAAAATAAGCCATTTTCGAATGTGGGGCGGAAGAAATTGGTGGAGATATATAACACTTCTTGCGCGCGGTTTCTGCGTCGAAGTGCAGCAAGGCGCCATGATCACGGCGTACCGTCCATTGGGAACTGATTTAATTGTACTTTGCATAATTTGTTCGTAAAACTGTTATTTTTGGCTTGTACGAAATTCGAAATAAAAATTAATTCATAATTCGGGTTGAATTTTTGGATTCAGTCCCCTCGCCTTTGACATCGAAAATTGAGTCAAATAATTTGCTTATGACAGTGTATGTTTCCTTCTCTTCCTTCTTTGCCTCACATTTTTTTCCGGGGAAACATCACTTTCTAATGATGACGAATATTTTCTCAACATGATAGTCGATTCAACAGGATGGACGGTAGAGTTGATTATTGGAGCGATGATCGAACTACCATTTTTACAGTGGTAATTTATTATAAAGAGGAAGAAATTCTGAAGCACGACAGTCTTGCTATTTTATCAGACTGTTTGACTCATGACACCATTGCTGTGTACGAATTTCAAAAAAATATTCCACACTATTTGAAAGAGAATTTCCATCCCGAAAAAATTATTTATTTTACAGATGGAGCCGCCCAGCACCTCAAAAATAAATATGATTCCATCAATTTGCTCCACGATGAAATGGATTTTGATATTCCAGCCGAGTGGTATTTCCATGCAACGGCGCACGGAAAATACGCTTGTGATGGTATTGGGGGAAATTGAAAGACTCTCAGCGCGAGTTAGCCTACAAGCGTCATCCAAAGATCCGATTTTGACTGCTGATGCTTTGTATCAATGGGCAAAGAAGAATTTAGTTGGAACTGTAGTATTCTTCAGTCCCAAAGAAAATCACGCCATTACGGCTCAAGAACTGAAGAGTAGATTCGCATCAGCAAACACAGTGCCTGGTACACAAAAATATCACTCTTTCGTTCCCTTTGTTGAATCGACTCCCATGTTGAGAAAATATTCGTCATCATTAGAAAGTGATGTTTTCCCAAAAGAAAATTGTGAGGCAAAGAAGGAAGGCAAGGAAACATACACTGTAATAAGCAAATTATTTGACTCAATTTTCGATGTGGGAGGCGAGGGGACTCACACCAAAAAGTCACCCCGAATTATAAATTTTTTTTTTTCATTTTTGATTCCGTACAAGCCAAAAATAACAGTTTTACGAACAAATTATACAAAGTAAAATTAAATCAGTTCCCCATGGACGGTACATCGTCATCATAGCGCCTTGCTGCACTGCAACGCAGGAACCGCGCGCAAGAAGTGTTACATACCTCCATCATTTTCTTTCCCCTCACTTTCGACAATGGCTCATCTTGGAAGGGAGAAATGGAGCTTTGTTTTATAAATAGTCTCAGAAGAAAAATTAACGGACGCATTTGGAGAAAAACTCGAAAATATTTTCCAATTCAAAAAATGAAGCTCAAATAAATTTTTTGATTAAATCATTGCCTTCACCGTAAAGCTGAAAAAAACGTTTCCAAGACCTCCATAAAAAAGTTAGTTTGGATAAGTTTTGTGTAAGTTATGGCTACTTGAGTTTCAGCGTTCGCGGTAAAAGGGGAAAAATTTTAGCCTCTTTATACTGACAACTCGTCGTACTAGAGACATCCACTTTGGGGAATGAATTTGCCTCTACGCGAATTCGACTTTGACTGTACTCAACAGTTTCCTCATTTTGGAGCAAAGGATGCTATTAGACCTAATTCGGGGTCAGGCTCAAAGTCAGGCTGACTCAAAGATAAATTAAACTGATCAAAGTTCACAACACACACTAACGACTAATGCAAAGAGAGCCTGAAAATATTTTTTTTCTTTTTTTTTTTTTTTTTTTTTTTTGAAAGAAATCGACTCAGAAAAAGCACTACGAGATTGAGTACTAACTTTCATTACCTCACGTTCAATGGAGAACATTCAGAAGAAATCAAATATTGTTCGATTTTTTATAATGTAGTTTTGCTTCTTCTTCAAATCAAGCGAATAATTTTTTAATATATTCTTAATATTGCATAACAAAGAAATTCATCCATCATATTAATTATTTTTTAAGGTGAAATCATACTATGCATTATTGAGAGAAAAGATAAACATGAGAGGAAAACACGATATTGTGTAAAGTTTCGAGCTTTATTGACACAATGATAGGATGCAGACTCATTAGGCAACGAGACTGAAGGAAAAATTCACGTATTTCTTAGTTACTAAGAACTCAAAAACAATGATAATATTTTCAAAAATTAACTTTAGCAGAAAAAGCTTGCTTTTTTGTCTTTTTATTAATTATTCACATGTGGCAATCACATACTGTTCCTACGGCATCCTCCTGCTCAAAATGCAATGATCCTGAAGTTCCGATCAGGTGACGGTTAAAGAATGATAGAACGATACAAAATATACTCGAAGAGCATCAAAAATCAACTTCAGAAATTTCGTTAACAGTGAGAAAAAAATTACGTGCGGGAGTATACACAATTTCGAATTTGGCTCAAGGGAAATCTATTATGTTAAGCTGCCACATTCAGAACTACTTCATACTCTCGTCGATAATTAGCTTTTTTTCTTTAGTGTAATATTGAATCTTATATAGAATTTTCTTTTGTAATATCTTCAGCAAAAGTTATCGAAATTATGAAAGTATCAATTTTGTACCCAAAGTGAAAGAATCAATATAAGTATCAAAAGAGTTAAGTTTTGGCCGTACCGTAGTGGTTGAAAATCTCGAAAAGCTGGTCAAAAGTCGAAAATATCGTCCGATTTGTTTTAAACTTGGCATATTGGGCTATTTGCGGTCGCTGATCAAGAATTGGATTTTGAGTTTGTCGAAAAGAAAATGGCAGATTTAAAATGACGAACAAATATTGAGAAATTTCATTCGATTTACTCTAAAAATAGTATAAGGAGGTTTTGAAGGTCGCTGATTTAGAATTTTATATTAAATTTTTCGAAAAACAAAATGGCGGATCACAAGTGGTGGACGACTATTGAAAAATTACATCTGATTCACTCAAAAAATTGTATACGGGGGCTTTCGAGGTCCCTGATTAGGAACTTTATTTGATTTTAACGAAATAAAAATAGCGGATTGAAAATGGCAGGTTCGTCTTTTTAGTCGAAAACCATCAGTCATAGGGTAAAAACATGTTAAACATGAAATATGTATTTTCAAAGGATCTACAATTTTTATTTGAAGCTTTTTTATTAATTTTCACTACTCACTGAGGTAACCGTAAAGAGACATGATTTCCATGGGTTTTTCATGGTTTTCGCCATGGAAATCGAATGTGCGGGCATTTTCACTATCATATTTGTGATAAGCGCGTTGAAATACATAGGTATACGAAGCTTCCGATTGATAGGAGGTAAGCGCTTTTCGGAACTTTATCCTTTTACATTTTTTGTCTTTCAATTGTTAACGAATCCTTTTTCGATAATATAGAAAGTTTCAATAAGCGGCGGTTGGGCTTTTGACATAAGGTACTTTTGAATGCATACTTGTATTTATAAAGATTGAATTTTCCTCTATTAGATTGACAAGATATCAAAGTGAAACGATGTGACTTCGTGTTCCCTGTAAACAACAGAAAATTATACTTACTCTTAGGAAAAGATCCCATTTTGTAGAATTAAAATCAGACGATCCATTAGAAAGTGATGCATTTTCAGGACGAACGATTTTTTTTATCGGTAAGAACGTTTCACAAGTCGCTCCCGAAGGTCAATTTTGAAATAATAACTTGGAGCAAAAAATGGAGATAAAAAATTATTCAAATAGCGAAACTCGCAGTGGAAAAATTTTTTGTTTCTATAGACTATCCTGTTCGTATTTCCTGGTGAAATAAAACTATTTTATGTAGAAAATAAATATCTTCCTTCGATAAAAACATCGACGGACCATGGAGATCAAATGTACGCTAATTCTTACTATGATTTTTGCAAACATCGCGTGAAAATATATCAATATACGAGGTTCCATGAAAATCAGTGTTATGTGCTCTTCGAAACTCTATCCAATTTTTCATTCCTTTGTAAAATGTGACAAATCATGAGGAAGATTTGTAGGGTGTAATCACAAAATGAATTAGAAGAAGGAAATAACTTTGCTCTGCAACATATATTGCTGAATATTGGTTTTA
>WSXT02188449.1:0-20161 GCA_011762715.2 Neuroterus valhalla | reverse complement strand
TATTCGATGCTGTGGTGTCCACACACGTAAAAAATTACATTTTTGTTGAGAACGGAAAACACAACAGCTTAATATATTTAAAATACTGCACCATCTGCCGATGTTGTGCTTCGTCTGGTGTTCATTTGTCTGAGCGGTAGATAATATAGAAAACAGTGGTGTTGGTGTTTATGACATACTTCAGACCAATTAAATCAAATTGGTCTAAAGTATGTCATAAACACCAACGCCATTGTTTTCTAGTTATTGTGTTGTAATTTCTTCTAGAAAAGATACAGAACAGTTGAATTTCGAAAAAATAAATGGGTCGTTACAATCTATGAAACGAGAATGGATTCTGATCTTACTTTTTATGTTGACTCGACTTCCCTAGTCAGCGAAAAATCATTCGTCGAGCAGTTCGTCTTTCTAAGTTGAAGAAAAGGAAGTAAAGATACAATACGGATATGGGTTCCGAATGGGTTTGGCTAGACATGTACTGGACGATAGCCAAACGCGATTAAGTCGCCTTGGCTAAGAGAAAGAAAGAAGGCCCTTGATACCTGAAGGATATTCAAGATGTGCTGCTGCCTTCTCCACGGTTCGGAATCGTTTGGAGCAGATCCAATCGTCTCGCATATTGGCCAGTTTACGAACGGCTGGTATATGGACTTTCAAGTGGAAAACGAGGGCGTTCATCGACTACGGATCCGTGCTAACTCAAATGTTCTCGGAATTGCAGTCAATCCACTCCTCAAGGCGTCTAGGTTCGAAAAAGAGAAGTACCTTACGTGATCTCATTCCAAAGACTATTTATTTAGTGGACTTTGTAATTGTGGCTCAGATTTTAGGGCCTAGGCCGGAGCTGACTATAACATTATAGTAATTTGCGTTTACCTCAGTGGGAAAAGCAAGTTACAATTTTATTTCCGTGAATGGTGGCGCATGCAGTTGCAAGATATTGCTGCTGATTCTATAGAACAAATTTAACTTTAGGCAAAACACCTGTAGCCTTTTTTGCTATTGCAGTATAGACATGAAAAAACAAAATTAAATTGACAATTTGAAGCAGAAGGGGTGGTTATTATATTTAGGTACGTTTACCTTGCAAGAGATCATAAGCCTAATTACTCAGTGCGATTGATGGTGGTTACAAACGAGGTTTAGGTCATTAATAGGACGGTGCATTGCAGCGTGATTCGGAAGGGCTGTGGTAATTAGTGTCAATTAACTTGGTATGTGCATTTTGTTTCGTTCGGATTTTGCTCTTTGACTTAAGCGATATTTATGATCTTTTCAGTCCGCATAAAGGAGGTTTGTTGAACCAGGTATCCCACTGACAGGAGATATAGGAAGAGAAGACGGAGAAGCTTACACTTCGCTTTTGTGTGCTTTGATTTAATTATCAACTAAAACTGATGATAAACTATCCAGACCTAATTGGCTAGATCCTCTAATGTTGGCTTCTCCTCTATGATACCATTAATGCTATAGTTCCAAATCCTATTTCTGATGATTTGTGTTGAACTGGAATCTCATTGATCGATTGGGTTTTAGCGATATGATCGAGAAATTGTGATCAAATGCATTTTTGTATTGCACTCAAATTACTAAGCATTCATATGACTTGAATGAGAATAAGAATTAGATTGAGCGAAACGGACCTAAATATCAACTGACTTCAAATCCCTTCTAGGATTGACCCAATAAAATACCAGGCTCGTAAAGCATTGTTTCCTTTTATATCATCTGTGTACAAAAAAAGGGTGGTCCAAAACAGTTTTTGAATTTTTATGCTAAACGCCCGGAAATTCGTACGAATCCACAAAAAAATGAACGCATTTTTTTTTATTTATTTAGATTCCTATAAGACCGATGGCAGTAGCCGCGTGGTAACTTCCGACTTGGGCGGGATCTCGAATGTCAAGCATGAACGGGCGCGGTTAACGCTCGGGTGGGTGACTGTTCGGGATTCTCGGTTAGTCGTGTTTTCACTACGTTTAATTACTGTCGAGCGGGAGATTCGGCGCCGAGGATCGGTGTAGGCATTCGATGCTATCGATTGTCTACATCTAAACCCGTCTGTCTATAATCGACTGCGCTCAGGAGTATTGGTTTTCTGCAGTTTTCCTTTCCTCTGACCAAATTTTCAGGCGAATGCGAGCGTTTTTAATTTAAAATCCGGCTGCAGACGGTGGAGTTTTCAGAGATTTAAAATCTCACAGGATTGAGTACGCCAGGCATTGCTTGGAGGCTTATTATGAGAGTTGGGGTTATTGGGGATTTCGGGAAGGGATTTGAGTTGAAGGGTTAAATGTCTGACGATTTCTTGTGGGAGGGGGAATAAAGATATGTAAAAATCCGAAAAAGAACATGGAGTGATAAATCCAATCTAGATTCCTATAAGAAAAAAAGACATTTTGTACATTTTATTCAGAATTCTCAATATCCAGTAAATTGAGTTCTGAATTCACCACTTTTTTTCAAGAATAGTCACAGAATGCGATTAAAATATTACTTTTCAACTATCACCCCCAAAGGTCTGTTTTATAGGGTCCTAAGAAACTCTCATAAGTGAAAAAATGTGTTTTTCGAGTTTTTGTTGCTGATTATGATTTTTTGTGGTTTTTTCAACGCAGATTGTTTCAAATACATAAAATACTACTTTGTACTGATGAAAATATGTTTATTTAAATTTTTTTAATAATTTATAATTGTTTTTAGCAACTTTCTCTTAGAAAAGGGTTAGAAAGTCTAGGTTTTTTTCTTAATTTTTTAACTTATTCTTAACGTTTCAGTCAAAGTGAGGTGATAATCGATTAAAGTTAACAAAAATAATTGTTCACACAATTTGTTATTGATTATAACAATATTCTCTTAAAATAATGCTACAAAGTTAAGGTTTTTTCTGAATTTTTACAACTTTTTGTCTACTTTTCACTTGAAGTGAGTAATTATCAAATTAAATTTAGCAAAAATAATTGTTTAAACATATTGTAAATGTTTATAGCTATCTCCTTGTAGATTCACACTACATAGTTGCCGTTTTTTCTAAACTCTTAAGCTTTTTGTCCACTTTTCACTTAATGAGGTAATAATAATTGCGAGTTATAAAACATGCTTATTTAAACAATTGATTATTGGTTGGAACCATTTTCCCCAAGAAAAGTGCTAAAAAGTTGTAGTTTTTTTCTGGAATGTTTAACCTTGCACCTAATGGAATTTGAATGAAATTCAATTAGATTGAATTAGATTGAATTAGATTGAATTTATTTAATAGTTGGTTAAATTAGATTGTTTTATTAGTTGAACTACTCTCTTATAAGTTCCACCTAATGAATTCAGCTTTCTTGTTTTGATTAATTTTTTTATTTATTGGGGAAAGAACAAAAATAATTTACCCAAAACAAAATAATACTATTTAAAAAAAGGTGAAGAAAAAATAATTTTCCCAGAAAAAACCGCAATTTTTCAGCACTAATCTAAGAAGAGATAGCCATAAACAATCATAATTCGTTTAGGCAATTATTTTTGTTGAATCAAATTTAATATCAACTCACTTCAAGTGGAAAGTAGGCAAAAAGATAAAAATTTCCGAAAAAACCGCAAGTTTCTATCATCAGGCAAAGAAAATATTATCAGCAATGATGATAATTTGTTGAAACATTTATTTGTTCACACATGATCAATTAATTCTCTTATCCAATTGAAAACTAATATAAAGTTAAAAATTCCAGGAAAAACCTCAACTATGTAGTATCTAGAAGTAGATAGCTATGAACATTTACAATTTGTTCAAACAATTATTTTTACTAAATATAATGAAATAATTACCTACTTTACGTGTGAAGCGGACAAAGAGTTGAAAATGTCAGTAAAAACTGCAACTTTGTAGCATTATTCTAAGAGGATATTTTTATAATTATTAACCAATTGTTTAAACAATTATTTTCGTTAAATTCAATTGAGTGTTACCTCGCTTTAACTGAAACGTTTGAAATAAGTTGAAAAATTCAGAAAAAGCCTTGACTTTCTAACCCTTTCCTAAGAGAGTGTTGTTAAAAACGATAAGTAATTGTTTGAACAATTTCAATAAACATCTAATTATCAGTATAAAATAGTGTTTCCTGTATCTGAAACAATCTGCGTTAAAAAAAACTGCAAAAATCATAATTAACGCCAAAAACTCAAAAAAAACCCATTTTTCCACTTATGGAGGTTTTTCGGGATCCTATAAAACAGACTTATGGGAGTGATATTTGAAAAGTAATATTTTGTTTGCGTTCTGTGACTAATCATGAAGAGAAATGGTGAATTTTGAACTCGATTCACCTAATATTGAGAATTCTGAATAAAATTTTAAAAAACGTATTTTTTTCTTATGGGAAATACTTGTTGAAATGCATGGGACTTGCGCCACCTCTGAATATTATTACTTTTTTTTTTTTTTTAAGAATGCGTTTTTCTTGTGGATTCGACCAAATTTACGGGCGTTTTGCATAGAAATTCGAAAATAAAATTTTCTTATGCATTTTTGTACCACCCTAGTGTACATCCAACTAAAACATGCAGGTTTTCGGTATGCAGTTATGTATTGGGACATAAAACTAGATAAATTCCCGATGTTTATGGTCAAGAACGAACCCTCTAGGCTATAAGAGCTCTGACAGAAAAACCAAAATGAAAATTTTCAACTCTCGTCACAGAAACGCCAAAAACTCCTAGAACGAAATCAACAATCTAATCCCTCTTCAGATGGATGAACGTATTCAAATTGGCACTCGATGTCAGAGGTTGGCAACATTGAAAAGTGCGTCGCTGATGGTGATTATTATGTAAAAAATTGATAGTTTGAATCTAATAATTTGCTCTATCAAAAAGTGTTATCCTGCGTGGTGTGTCTTTTGTAGTTTTAATGGAAAGAAATGGAATACATTACGTTTAGAGCGACCCCCGTAATTTCAAAATAAACGAATCTTCAAAAGAGCACTTGAGCATCTGGAGTAACAAAAAACACAAATGAACTTAGAATAGGCGTGGTGTCTAGCCAGCGCACTAGTCTAAGAGTCAGGGCGTATAAAAGTAATGCATCACACTCAGTTGAGTCCAAGAATTTTATAGGTCGCGTTGCCAGGAACTCTTGTTGGTACGTCGAAAGGCGGCGAGGGAGGCAAAGGATAGCAAAAGACAAAGTGAGAGGGTAAAAGGGAGTAAAGGAGGCACCACTTGAAAGCTCTTCACAGGTCTTCACCGCCAGCACTTCATCCTCGCTGAGAACCATACTGGATTTTTCTTTTCTTTAGGACAATCCCGAACGGCATCTTTGGGAAGACCTAGCGGAACTTTTGTTTTCTGGTACAGGGAGAGGCTTGTTGTTTTCCGAACAAAGTATCAATGAGGCTTCAGGATTTTCGGCTCTGTGCTACTGTACAATATTTTTTGTGATACATGCACGCAATGTTCGATTTTCAGAGCATGTATAGCGTGCGAGATGTGACGAATTCAAAAACTGTGGTAAAAAGTTGACACGAAAAAAATCCATCGAGCTGCTGCGCTTGCACTCTTGAAGCAAAATTATTCTCTTCAGCTCACCTTTGGTTCGTTTTCGTAACGTCTTTGACTTGTTTACGTCTTCTAAGTCGCCTACAAACTTGCCAGCAACTCCGCTTTGATTCGCATCTAGCTTCTAAAGAAAACTAAATTTGTAGAAAGCTGTCTACTTTTCGCACTTGTAGCACAATATGATAAGTGATGTCCTATAATAGAAGAATGATTCAACCAAAATATGTCGATGTGCGCTAGTACAAGGATTAGGAACTCCAGATTCAGATCAACCTTACTATATAATGAGAAACAATATAAATTTATTTATCGAAAATTCAAGACAAAGTCTCAAATTTTTCCTTTCTTTGAACGTTTTTTTTTATGAACATGTTTTTACATAGAGAGAGGCAAATGAAATTATTTTGGTCATACGTTCAATATCCATGTATTTTCAAGATTTAAGAAAAGATACAAAATAGTCCAACGTTTCTACCCATGTTTGGGTCTTTTTCTATCAAATTTTTAAAAATTCATTCAATTTGAGCCTTAAAAAAGACCCAAAGATAGGTAGAAACGTCGGAGTATTTTGTATCGTTTTTTGAACCTTGAAAATACATGGATATTGATCGTATGATCAAAATGATTTCGTTTTCCTCTCTTTATGTAAAAATTTCTTCACATAGCAATAATTTCTCACAGACAGCGAATTTTCGGCAAGGGCAACTTTTTCTGATAAAATGTTTCAAATTTTCTTTTTTTATAGTGGTCAGGTCCCACTAGAAGGACCTGCAGCGCATAAAAACTTTTTCATTTTTTGATTCTCCAGATGATTTCCTCTAATTTTACTATGTAAATTGAAATTAAACTGTGGAGAATTAACACATCAAACATAACATGCCAGAGAAGAATAGTTTTGTTTGGAAGAATCAGAGTTTTTCTAAAATTTAATTCATTTTTCAAATTTGAAATATATTTTTCAATTCTAAAATATTACATTCTTTAGTGTGACGATTATTATTCCTAATTTTTATCATAATTAGAGAAGTAATTTGTAGTAATTTGAAGTAATTGTAGAAAATAGGACCTTCAAAATGATGCGAAGTTGATGAAATGTATGGGAGATTTGTTTACCATAACCATCGAGAACATTAAGGGAGACACGTGTACTATTGAATCATATCTGCTGATAAATCTGATAAATTCGAATATTTCAGATAAATTCCATAGTTTTTGAGTTACTAAAGGTTCGAGACACAAATGTGCCTTGTATGCGGAAAACCACCCATATCTATCAAAAATTCGAAAAGTGATCCAAAAAATAATGGAATTCAATCCCAAATCCAATTCTACGGTTCAAGCATGAAAATGCCAATGTTTTATTTCAAAAGACTAAAGTTTCTCAGTTAATAAAAGTCGTTACGTTGTTTTAACCTAAAAGCATATAAGATAAGCGAGGAAAGATCTGTCATAACCTTGGTGTCGAAATTGGAAAACGCGCCTGCACATGAAATATGAGATTTCCTGTTTCCAATCGAAGTTGGAGTCAATTCTTTCTCGGTTTTTCGAATGCAAATCACGAAATAAAACATCAAAATATCAAGATCTTGTATCGAATCATCCCTCATTCGATATCGCATTATTCTAATGAAGATAAGAGGCGTTACCTCTCTTTATTCTATGTAAATGAAATAATCTTGGTGATGCAAGAAAGACGCATTTTCAAGAGGGGAGGTAATGAATTTAATGATTAATGTAGTATTTATTGATTTCGCTCTTAATAGAAATTCAATAGTAAAAATCAATTGTGAGTGCGTTGTCTTCCTCGTTAAATGCGTATTAAAAATATGAAAAGTACGTTACTTTCATTTAAAATTTATTTAGAAATGATAAAAAATTCATTGACATGAAAACGCCTTCCAGTGTTAAACCACGCTCTCCAACATGTTTTTAAACTAATAAACATGAGATCCTTGTCATATTTAAACTCATATTTGATGAGGAACACAACGTACTCATCGTCCTGAAATTCATCAACATAATAAAATATAAGGCTAGCAGACGAAACCCTAGAAGATCTGGAATTACAATGATTGAACCTTTAAAAAACACTAACACAAATTTACAGCTAAAAAGTGTCCATCTCAATCAGCTTAAATATCAATAATGAATTAAGAGCACAACCAAAATCAAAACGTCTATGTTTGTCGTATCAACTCAGAAACCTTCGCGGGCTCATGCACAACATTTTTGCCAAAGATCATCACATGATCAGAAATATAGCTTACGGTTCTATAAAGGACATACAGACAAAGATTTATTTTTATATATATATATGTAGATGTGATTTCTACTCGATAATAATTTGTGCTGAACGCGCAATTCGCGCTTATTGTTTGTGATCTTCTCTTATCTACGGATAGACAATTTCTCAATAAATAATTATTTCTCAAATAAATTTTTCAATAAAAGGTTAAGCTGCTGACGATCCGTATTTCAGAAGCTGGGAATTTCCTTTTGTTCAAAAACCTTCAAGCTTAACGAATACATTCTCATCGCGAGCCTTGCGCTTTGCACTTGAATTAATTATGTCCAAAAAACAAAAACTTTTATAATATATTGGAACCTATGTTATTGGATGTGTATCTCTATTGAAAAACTGTTGAATGTAATGTTTCAGAATCTTGAAAAGCCATAACTTTGGAGTCTTTTCTATTTATCGTATTCAGCGTAGTTCAGTGCGAAAGCTAAATGTTCAATTTTATTAGTCGTATTCTTATGGATAAATCTATAAATATTGGCACTGCTGTCCTTGGGCCGCAAAACAGTTTCCAGAAAAAAATTTAGAAGATTTTTCCGGAAATCATCGCATCGTCAGACGAAAGATAAGCAGAGAAGTAAATTGACATTATCGTGAAATCTATTTTTCCTGACTCAATGGGCTTTGAAACGTCGAGAATTGACGGAAAGTGGATCAGTCCAAATTCAAATGAATTTAATTTCTAATCCTAATAGCGTCAATCATGAATGATGAATGAATGATGCCTAGTCTTGAGAATATCTTCACTCATCTGATTGTATTTTTACACTCTTGAAGGATATGAAAGAGTTCATTATCTTTTATTCGTATAGAATTTAATTTAAAGGAATCTTCAGAATAAATTTGAATACCGTAGAAAACCGCAAAAGAAGTTGTCAGAGTTCAAAGAAGATATCGCAGAGAACGGATTTCTAAAAATATGACACTGAACTCTCGCTCAAACAATTCTTTATTACCAGCGAATTCACGAATACATAACACTGATAGGGTGGTATTTATTCATATAATTTACGTGTTTGAAGTTGATGATTATTAGAAGATATTATTTGCATATTTACACACGAGAGTTATCAATTCAGTATTTCGATTATTTATTATTATGAATTAAAAGTTGATGCCAATTTGAAATACAGTAGAACCTCGATTATCCAAGGTAATGTGGGGAGGAGATACCTCGGATAAGCGAAAACTCGAATAATACGGAAGAAGTACAAAATTCGGAAGAGTTATCAATTTTTGAGATTTTCTTTTATAAATTTCATGGTACAAGGCATTGTAACTAACGTGGCTCGAGGAAGTCGGTAATAGAACATTGTTTCAATATGCCTAATCGTTTTTCATCCGAAATGTCTCCCCATCGTTTCATCTATAAGAGATCACTTGCAGTACTTTCCGGTTTTTCTTCTATGTATTTGACGTTTGAACGTCTCAAATACGCCTCGATCTATTGGTTGTCCAAAAGACGTTACATTTGTCGGAAAAAACTTGACAATGATGTTTTTATTTTGAGGATCGACTCATTTGGATGCGACGGGGCGTTGTCGATTAACAATATCGCTTCTTTGGACGACCGTTTTCCTTAAAAAATCTCTTTATTAAAGGCACGAATTATTCGAAAAACCATTTTTGGAAAAGATCGCGACTCAGGCCGTTGCCTCGGATAACGCGGAGCCTCGGATAATAGAAGTCTGGATAATAGAGGTTCTAGTATATTCCTTCAAATGGTCGACTGGTTATATTTGAACAAGATCCTAAGAATTTTTTAAGTTATGTAGAAAACTATATTTATATGAATCCTCGCGTTCTTTTTGAGATGCATAAAATAATTCTACCCTTTATTATATTTTGTCATTATTTCATCGGCGATGTTATATTTCCTCATTCACTTTGAAGAATTTCTAAGATATTCTTATCTTTCCATACGCATACGAAAAAAAAAAGTATGCTATCTATGAAAATTTCTCTGTAACAGAATTTCTTTTTGAACTCAGCTGAATACTCTCATCCGTGTACAATCAATATCTTATTTCTAGACTAAATATTACAATTTATAAAAATAATGATTATTATTATTATCATACTAGGAGGCATTAGTACCATGTATAAAAATGATTTTTGGGGATACTATCAAATCTCAAAATTTGCAAATCCCTTTAATCCGAAAAAACAGGTTGTACGATAGTTTCTGTCTGTCTGTTTCAAGGGATTGAAAATAGAGGTCGATTTCGTAAACCAACCTTCTTCGAGCAATTATTGCTCTAATTTCAACCATGGAAAGAAATGCTAAAAATCATATGCGGAAAATAATGGAAACAAGAAAAATGTTTACCTATAAAAGATCGACAAATATATCTGTAGCATTTTTTCACAGAAAGCGTAGTTTTTGTTTAGGTCGTGAAAAATAATAACTAATTGTGAAATATGTTATGGAAAATATAAAAAACTTACTTTCCGGTCAAAGTGTGTGAGGTACAGAAAAATATCAAATGTTCTACAGAAAAATTTTTCCATATCAAAACTGCGATCCCGTTATTGATTAGAACTTCGTTTTGATAGAATAATAATAAAAATTATTATTGGCATAAAACATTACTAATTGGAGAAATAAGGTTGCTTAAATAAATATAACGTGAAATTATTAGGAAAGAGTTCAACATAATCTAAAAATTTGCACGTGTCGGGCATACTCTAATCAAGTGCGAGGCGCGAGATACGTGATGGGAATGTATTCGTTGAAGTCAAAAGAGCTTCAACAAAAGAGAATTCACAATACCAAATTACTGCATGTGAATGTTTGGACCTTCAATTTAAAAAGGTCTATGCACGAGCGAGGGGAAATTACGAAGAACTAACGCGTAGCGCGAGGTAAATACATTATCGAACGCAAAGCGCGAATTGCGGCGCAGACGTGCGCCTTAGGCATACTCAACCTCGCAAGCAAACTTTACGAAATCAGAAATTAATTTAATCAACTACAAATTCCATATTGCATTCTACCCATTTTCAGTCGTTTCCCACCCTCAACTTCCTTTGGTTTCTAACCCATTCAGTAACCAAATTTCATTGACATTTCTAATTGATAAATGTCTGAGTTCCGATTGTTTTTTATAATGTTATTTATTAGGAGTCATGACCAGGTACTTCTGGTCACAAATGCATATGGAAAATAGCTTAAGCATTAAGAACTTCCACCTGATGGTACATTTATTTTCATAACTTTATTTGTGAGTTGTCTTGGCCGGTAAAAAGAAAAAAACACTCTTTAGAGTGGTCTCCAATGTAAGAGACGAAGCTCTAACTTTTACAGAGAAGTCGAGGACTAAAGTTAAGTTAAACATATTTTGAGGAGCACAATACAAAAGCGGGAAAAAAGACCATTTATCTAGATCTGGCAGAGTTCTCTGGTTCTATTCACAGTTTTTTCGAAGGTCCCAGAGTAGACCTTTTTAGTATGGGCATCTGTATCACAGATATGATTCTCTTGAGAAATCTACGTGGCATCTACGTAATGGCCCAAAATGACAGGATCATGAAAGCATTTGTCTGGAACCTGGTCAACTGTTGAATTCACGATATAAAAATCTGCGAGAACTTAATAGCTTAATCTGCTAGTCACTTTTTTATCCCATGGCACTTTTTAGTCACTATCCTGAGATACAGTCACTATAAGTCACTTTCTTTAAGAAATAGTCACAGGGTGGAAAGTTGACCGAGGAATGACCGGGAATTCAATTTAAAACCGGGAACTTACTTGACTTAACCTAGACAATTAGGAATTTTGCCGTAAAAATACGAGAAATGACCGCTTCCTGTGCAGTGTGAATGAAAAAGATATCTCATCATTTGATTTAAAGATTGTAACGTTTCTTTAATCTGATTTTGAAAATTTCCAAATATATCTGTATACTTCATGACAGACAGAATTTTGATTTCTTTCCATTATAAGAAGAACTTTCGGCAAATTTATTGCTTATTGAGATTTATAAGGCTGGCTGAAGTTGGATAATCGAATCGATGATGGCCCAAGCATACAGAAAGGTTAAAAGTTGAACTCTCTCGTTAAAAATTGGATTTGTCCGTTGGAGGTGCAATATTCAATTCTGAACATCACCTCTAGTTGAAGTTATAAATACCCTGTTAAAAAAACAATTTATCTTTTTCGGTAAAAATTAAAGTATTTAGTTGCACATTCATTCTGAATTGGAAAATTAAACAATTTCTTTAAGAATTTACTTACTTTGAGGGAAATTCACCTTTCTTGTATAATATTATCCCTGTATAATAATAACCCTTATGGTTGAAAATTATTCTTTTTTGTATAAAATAATCTATTCCAGTTGGAGAATCATAATTTTACCTGAGAATCCAACAGTGTGGTTGACAATCAATTTCTCTCCCTCACAATTAAACTTTTTTATTTTCAAGGAAAAATTATTCTTCTCTGATTCAAGATACGACAATTTGTATGGACATTTGTCTTCTCGAATTAAAAATTGAATTATTTCATTGGAAAATCGATTTTTGGGTGGAAGATTTTCTCTTTGTTCGAAAGTTAATTTTCTCGTCTAGAAATTCTTCTTCACGGTTCACCATTCAAGTTATACAGTTAAATTTCTTGTATTTCAGTAGAAAATTCATCTAGTTTAAAACTCTCATGTTTTGTTTAGAACTAATTTTTCAATCCCAAAATGTTTCAATTCAATTTTTCGTTGGGAATCATTGTTTTAATTGTTTTAAAGCATTTTGTTGGAAAATGGCATTGTTTGGTTTAAAATCAATTTTTGGTCAAGAATTCAACTATTCTAGTTGAAGTTTGATCATTTTAGTTGAAAGTTCGTCTTTCTGGTTCAAAATTCCACTACTACAGTTAAACATTTACAATTTTGTTTGAATGTTCCTCATTTTGTTTAGAAATGTGACAGTTTTTTCGGAAGTAAGTTTTTGTTTTTGTCGAATGTTACATTTTGAAGTCCATTCGTTTGGTTAAATATTTATCATTTTAGTTGAAAATTCATCTTCTTTGTTTCAAATTTAACTGTTTCAGTTGCAGATTCAAAATGCTTTTCAAAAATTCATCACTTCTGTTGAAAAATAAACTATCTTGTTTGAAATCCAATACTTTTTTTCTAACGTATTATAATTCTTTCTCAATGCCAGCTTTGACTGTTGTAATTCTTATAAGAATAACGATTTTTTTTATGGAAAAATTTGAGTTTTTTTCTCAAACTCATTTTATTTTGAAATTTCCGATCTTTTGTGTTGAAGGATGTTCAAAATGAACGTCATGAACTATAATAAATGTTTGCGTTTTGCGCCAAATATGTATATTCTACTTTTATTTGACAGGAAAAAGTCATTAAGGAGTTTTTGAACCTTTCAGACTCGACCCCATGATTACTGATAAGTGAACTCTCCTTTTTATCGGCTTTTGAAATTCTATTTAATATTGAAGTTAAAGTTACTTTACTTCGTGATTTTACTTTTTTTTAGTTCCTATCAAATACGGCATTTGTGCTAATATTTATTTAGCTTGACGAAAACTGAATTACAATTTTTCAATGACTTGTAAAATTCATTCTGGAAATTGTGACCATATGGTGTCGACCCCCAAATGCAGCATCAGAATTTCATCTGATCTTGTCAATGTACTTTTTGTTTGGAAAAAGGCACTTTCTGACCCTTTTTGTTCAATGTTAGTCTCTTTTAGTCATTTGTTAGCTTAATTTAGTCACTTTTTCACTTTTTTAACGTACATTAGTCTGTGGCAGCCCTGCACATGCCTAGCATACTTACCTCTGAAAAGTGGACAATTTTCTCTGGGTCCAAGACAGGTTGGTCACATTGTTACCAAATAACAAAACCGCCCTTTTCTCATACATGTGGAATCAAAAGTATTATATGCATAACGAAAGTAAGGAGATTTGAGAAATAAATTGCTCTTTTTCCTCCACAATGATCACACAATATTCTATTTTCGAAATTTGATCCGCATCCACGGGAGAGGGACTAATTGATTTGAGTAGAGATTCGTGAGAGAAACTTTAGAATGATTCAGGAGTTTCCGGTGGGAATTCCACAGTGAAAACCACAGCAGATGCTGCCGTCTCCAGGGGAAGTACACAGACAGTGTCTCAGGAATATCCCTGAAGGATGCATCAACAATTTATAGAAAGGAACATCTACCACATTCCCCATATCTATAGATTAAGCAATGGGTTGTTTCGATTGAATATCAATCCTAACAATCAGAGATGCATGAAATACACACCGTTCTAATGACATTTTATGTTTTCCCTACGACGAAAATGAACAGTCAGACGTCAAACATCACCCTGAATTGAAAGTTAATAGTTTGACGGTAATCAGAGAAGACGATTGTTAAAAGGTTCGATGAACCGAGTTGTTCAAAGATTTTAACACTCATTCAATCGTCAAAAGTATTGACATTGAGGTGAAAAGTGAAAAAGTCTGCTGAAGCTTTTCACATAAATTTTGTTATCTTTAGCGTGATATGAGCCAGCGGTGCTGCCATTTCTCGAGCCATTGGAAAGAACAAAATATGCTTGTTGAAACATGATGTCAATCCTACTACGTGCATTCGAAAATCTTTCACCTCGATCTATCGTCTTGAGAGCAAACTTATTTCGGAAGGTTTCGTATCTCATGTATTAGTTAGCCATATGTTCAATATATCGGATCTCCATTATTGTTAGTAAAGACTCTTAGAATAACTGCTACCTCTACATTGTTCAAGCTCTGAAGATTAAACATGAAAGAAATGGAACATGCTGAGTAGAGATTTTGGATACAAGCATCTCAATTTCTCATAAAATTTATATATAATATTTCACAAAAACTAATAAGTTTTGGAATTGGTTGACCGTTGCGATGGTGCGCTCTTTGAAACCGTGTATCGTTGTTCATCATTAGAACGTGTGAAAAGCGGAAGAAGACATAGAATAAGGAATAAAGGAGGACCTAGCAAGGAAAGATCCTCGGCTAAGGAGTGGAATCTATTCAAGTACCGAAAGCATTAATACGGCAAGGCAAGCGATCCAAAAGAAAACCATTAACTACTTCTATAGGGGAGAAGAAAACCAGAAGAAGAGAATGGGGTATACGTACCCAACAAGGGAAGAAAATTCCGTCATCAGATATTTTCCAGGTTGCCGTTTCCATTACAAGATAAATCGTTCTCCCTGCCTTCTGCTACAGTAACATGCACTTCCAATTCGTCATTGGGAATCTATTTTCCCACCAGTCAATTAGATTACAACGATGGATGAAACGTTTCACCTACTCGGCCGACGTTGACACGACTCCAACATAACCAAGATCCTCCTTCTTGTATTTAATAATAGGAGCTTCTTAAGCGCATGGAAACAGTAAATTTAAATACTCCAAGGTGCTTTTTATGGTTTGAAAGAGAGTTATCAATATTTACCATTTTTTATGTGCAAAAAACATTATGATTGTTCATTCTTTTATAACATTTCAAGTTCTAATATATGTCCCTCGTATTAGATCAGTTCTGAAACAGGGGATTTCATTCCTTTTTTTATTAATAGGGAATTCACAATAGGATTTGTATATAGTATGTTCAGGGCAAAAACGGTTGAATTTGGATCAAATTTATATTTATAATTTATGAATATGGCTATTAGGAGTGAAAATAAATAAAAGAATAATCATAAATCTATTCCATGATGCTAAACTGTATGTTTCTTTTCGATAAGGACCGCGAGGGACTAGCTGTTCGCGAGATACCGTTCGGCGTTAGTGCGACTCGCGGTCGAGGTGTCACAGTGTTGCGCTGTACCCCCACTCTACCAAATATAGAAATACAGCTTCTGTTCTAACTATAACTTTTTCTGATGAAATGTTTAAAGACTCCGTTTATTACACTCAAATAAAAGGTTCCTCTTAATAATATGTATGAGTGATGAGTGATGAGTCTTCAGTTTGCATTGGAGAAGCAAGCTTTAATTTCCACATAGTTAGACAAGATTTCCTACCGGAATGCTCACTCGTGAAGAATAGAGATAAACCACTGAATTAGGAGTTTCCAACAGTTTTAATATTTCCAATATTTTGATTTGTGCAGCACACTTCGATTTCATTGAAATCATTTCTAATTGAAGTCCTGATATTCCCTGAGATTCTCCAACCTTTAGCTTTGAAATATTGAACTTTGTGAATATGCATTATTTCAGCAATAAACTGAATGGCAAGTCTTGTATCGGAAACTTTTCTTGGCATTGCTAAATTTATGCATTCTATAAAATCGGATGACGTCTCCAACTGCTTGAATTCGTATAATTAAATGCAAATTTTCCTTCAGTTTCGGATTTTAATGCACACTCCGATCCAGAGTTATTTAGAAAATTTTCATATTTATTCGTTTCGATCACGCTGTTTTAAAAAATCCATTTCTCCACTAGGCGGAATCTAATTTTTAAACTGATAAAACCAAAGCGGTTAGGCTCTTGTATTTTCAAATCGATCATTTATATTTTAGCACTTTAACAAAACTATACTCAGGCTCATAAAGTAAGTAAAATAATCTGATCTCAGACGACGCAGCATTTTTGAATCTCAAACTTTTTGGATTATTATCTCAAGAATTTTAACTCAAGAATTATCCATCTATAAAGTCAGGGAAACTGTACAAGCATTCCCGTAGGAATTTCCAGATAACTCTTGTGAAAATCATATTTCCTCATATACTTACGTACGCTATTATATAAAGCACTACATTATAGCACAGCCCCCACGGGTGTTCTGGTAAATGCAGTATGGTGTACACCATACGTCACGTCGATTTCATATGTTAACCATGTAACCTATTTCGTTATATTTCAGTGTGAAGTGGAACCTTACGATTTTTTAAGATCTAAGCACTTCAATATTATAAACTTTAGCTTCAAGTTTTAAAAATTAAATGTGACTTTCTTGCACTTTGTACCTCGGAATCTTTTAATGAAATTACTTTATCCTATTTTTGAATGTTGGAACGATATTCTCCATTTCATTACATGAACAGTCCATGTGGTCTTTATTATTTTATTATCCACAGATATAATAAAAATTTACATAATTTACATTTTAAAAATCTGCCCGCTGCGCGGGCACATTCTCGCCGCGTTTAGCTCGCTTCGCTCGCAAATTTGAGCGCACCTAGGGCGCGAGTTTTTCGGATCTCGCGCTTCGCGCTCGCTGATAAATGTGCCTCAGGCTACGCACTTGATCTTTATACTTCCCTACAATTGTGAGTAGAGCTTTTGAAACTAAAAAGTAGAATGTCGGCTGCTGTATTTGAAGATTTCGAATTCTCTCTTGTTAAAGCTTCTTCGGCTTTAACGAATACATTCTCATCGTGTGTCTCGTACTGCGCACTCGATCAAAATCTCTCCGAAACGCGAATTTTTCTATGTTTCTTTAAACTCTAATGCATCAAATGTATTTAATATTACTTTATATACCTCTTACCTTGTTTTGTTTCAAAAAAATTAAGTTATTCCATTTCTCATAATAATATTATTTAGAAACTTGACTTTCATTTGAAATTTCGTTTTTTCATTATCACCAAAACTATGCATCTCATGAGAAAACAAATAAAACGAAATTTTCAGATGTTCTTTCAAAGAACAATTTTGTTCTTAAACTAGAATTTTTTATTTTTAGACTATTCTTGCAGAAAAAACGAAAACCTACACGCCCTTTCGAAAAATTATTTAGAACAAACTTGTGGAAATGTTTCAGATGAACAATTTTAGCACTTTCATTCTTCTCTGTATCTCCCATAGGCTCCATCAATTCTGCGAAAGTCAATTTTCAATTTTCACATAAAACCAGTACCTTCTCATCATTCGGATATATTGTTCCACTTTATACGGACTACAAGAAGCCAGACCTACAATTTTTGGGTCTTGGAAAAAAGTCCAAAAAAATTTCCAAAATGCTCCCCCCTTAGTTTTTGATCCTAAATAGCTGATTGAGGAACTCGACTTGTCTTTTTGGTCTCTCAAAATGGGTGCCAAAGAACGAACAAATATGATCATCTTTTCGATGGTTATCGAGTTCACAGATTATTTTTAATTATTTTTTGTGCGATCAAAACTGGAATTTTCGATTCTTTGAGGAAATTCAAAAACTTGTATTAACGATTTTATAGGGCTCCCAAGAAGAAACCTTTTTTCCCCCTGACTTTCGTTTCAATCTTGCGTTATTTAGCTAAAGATTCTCATTTTCTTTTATATTTTTGAATTTTCAAAGTACTATAATTCTGACAATTTTATTTTTTTCGAAAAAAATTTTTCAAAATGCTCCCCCTCTTTGATTTTTATTCCAAAATAATGAGTTAGCGAACTTGACCTATCTTTTTGATCCCTCAAAATGCTTGCTAAAGGGCAATCCAATCCGATTAGTCTTTCAAAAGTTATAGAGTATACAGACGACAACGATGACGACGACACCGACAAAGACGACGACGACAACGACAAAGACAACTACGGCAACAACGACAAAGATGACAGTGACAAAGACGACGACGGTGATGACAACAACGACAAAGACGCCGACAAAGACGACAACGACAAATACGATAACGACAAAGAAGATGATGACAATAAAATCGACAACAGACAGACATACACTCACGTAAAAACGACTTCTTCGGAATCAGGAGGTCTCAAAACGTGAAGATTTCATAAATTCCGCGAAAGTCGATTTTAACATAAAACCAATACCTTCTCAGTATGATGAGAATGTAAAAAAGTTAAAGCAATTTTGAAAACTAACTTCTCAACTCTAGTTCTTATACTATGCATACGAAAATGAAATAAATAATAAAAAGAAGCCAAGAGACAGGAAGAGACAGGCAAACAGACAGAGATAGAGAGAGAGTAAGAGAGAAAGCCACGTATGTCACGTGAACTCATATTTCTGTCCGCCTATACCCTTTAAACAATTTCGCATGCACGCGTCTGCGTGAAGAAGAGCATCACAAACACAGAACTGAATTCGGAATAATAAGAGAGAAAACAAGTGCAAAAAGAGAAAAGAATAAGTGAGAGGAAGAGGAAGATAAGGGAAAAGTGAAACGAGCAAAGAAGCAGAGTTTCTAATTTGGTGCCACTGCAAAAATCGACACTCGGTCTAGACTGCTGCTACTCTCAAAGAGGGATGGTAGGGAAAAGAGAGGAATAGATCAGTGCCGGATCACCTCGTAAGCTTTTCAACCAACATAAGTTCTAGAAGGGTACTTGCGAAAAATAAGTAATATATGGAATGTTTGAAGTACGTAATAAACAAAATTCTAGCTCCCAGATATAAACAAGCTCCTTTTATTCCAAATGAACTCTATAGTTTTCGTAAACACACATTTTTGTATGGAAAAACTTTCAGCAAAAACACCTTCTTTTTCGTTAAAAAAGGCCCCTTCTATCATCACACCACCTTGTTTTAGATAAACTCATGTTATTTTATGATCCCAAAATTGCATTCTGCGAAAATTCAAGTTTTTAGTATGAAGTATCCTGACTCATGGTTATATTTGTCATTATTTTCATTATTTACCTATTATTTTCTATTTGTATTTCCGCAATATTGCAAGTACGCTGTTTTTCGGAATATGAATTAAAATATTACAGAATTCTTAACTTTTATGAATTGGTGAGTAGAATTACTAACAAATTGTTCCAATTGAAAGGCATTCAAGAAATATATTTTTAATACCCATATAAATGTTTAAATAATTCATATAAGAAATCTTTGGCATAATCTAAAATGCTATTTCTACATGAAAATTTTCTAATAAACATTTATACATACATAAATATTTCAGAAATTTGGACTATTTCAGTCTTTAATCAGCTCTTTAGTAAAGTTCTCTAAAAGTGATTTACAATTAGAGTAGTAGAGGGAATGAACGCGAGTTGAAGTTGTATACAGACTAAACAAGAACTGGAGCACTCTGCCGTGAAGCCGTCAATGTGTTTATAATTTTCTCTTCACTCAGGGTTTCACAGAAGCTTGGCCCAAACCTGAGTGGAAGGAGAGGATGCAAATGAAAGCATTCTATTTAGGTATTCCACCTCGTTTATGCGTTATTTTGTCCTTTTTCGAATCTTCCTTTCATCTTATGCGTCTGATAGGAATCTATGGTAACGCCGTCAGTTATGATTTTCTCAGTGGAGTTCTGTCATTTGTTTACCTACTTCACTTCACACAGCACCTATATTCAATAAATGATGAATAATGCGTTTAACTATACATAAAATATAAAAAATGTTGCGGCAGTAATAAATTTATCGATAGTAT
>WSXT02188438.1:6601-20162 GCA_011762715.2 Neuroterus valhalla | reverse complement strand
ATGATGAGAATGTAAAAATTTGATTTCATTATATTTGTAATTATAACAGAAAATATTTATCATTTCATTCGAAATGTCTACTTGAAAATTCCTTATAATATTGTATCTGTAGAGTAATTAGTTGATTTGATAGAAATGATTTTCTTAATTCATACCAAACAAAAAAATTATATAAAGAAACAAAATAAACTGTAGCTTCAATTCAAAGCACTATAAATATTGAAGTAAAAAAGTTTTTTTTTTTTTTTTTAAAAACGACTTCAAAGAAAATGTTACAAAAAATAATTGTAAATAAAAAAAATAGTTAAAAAGATGAAGTAAAAAAAAATAACTAAAAAAAGTTTTAAAACCATAGTAACCAACGAAAATGATTTTAAAAATAGTAATTAAGAATTAGAAAATAATAAATTCAATAATGACAGTTTTGACTACAAGCTGATACTTTTAAAATGCCTCCTTATTATTTGCACTAAAAAAATGATTGTTTAAATCTTGCTTTTTTTGAAGTCGACGCCGTACTTGACTCAGCAATGAACAGGTAAAAGATTAGGCGCAAGCAGAACAGTCGTTAGCAAAGATCAGTCTATTCGTCCGACCATTCTAAGAGTATCAGCTTCTAGTCAAAATTGGCATTATTGAATTTATTATTTTCTAATTTTTAATTACTATTTTTTAAATCATTTTCGTTGGTTACTATGGTTTTAAAACTTTTTTTAGTTATTATTTTTTTTACTTCATTTTCTCAAACTATTTTTTTTATTTACAATTGTTTTTTGTAACTTTTTTTTTTGGAATCGGTCTTTTCATATGTAGAAACATTTTCGTACATAAGTAATGAGCTTTGATTGGTTCTAGTATTGGCCACTTCTGTTAATGAAATTCTCCAAGGCTGATGTGGTGTGCCTATTGTGGTCGGTAAGCCCACAATCTACGGCTCTGATCTTGATGTATTCGCGATAGATGAAAAAGATTAGAGTGATTGCTAGATTAATGAATTAATAAATTATTATATAATTACTTGGAGAATAATAGTAAGAGAAATTTGCTCTTGCAGAATATTTTTAAAAATAGTTCTTTTGATTCGATTTTATAAACAATGCTTAGAACAACATTGAAATCCAATTGAGAATTTGACGTAGAGATTTGGAGAAATTCAAATAAACTTGTGCTTATTATTACCTAATGAGTTTTATTGAAAGAGAACAATGTAACTGAATTAATTAATTCCTTTCGTAAAGTAGTAATTATGAATCATCTGTGTGGGCGGATTTATTTCTAGAACAATATATCACATTGTTCAAACTTCTGGCTCGAAAGTATAGCAATTTACGATGTACTTAGAATAGTACACTGGGAATTGTGCTTCAGTTTGAGTTATTACAGAAGTTGACTTTCCTATTACTAAATTGGCCTTGAGAAAACTTCAGTAATCCTATTCGGCTAACTTGCATTCTACAAATAATGAAAATGAGGAAAATCAGTTTCTTCGGTATTCTTGCCCACTCCCTCACCCTCCCCCTCGCCCTCTTTCTCATCTTGTACCACGCTGTCCATCACGATCTCCTTCTTCTTTCTTCTACTATTAATTCCCTATCCCTTTTTCTCGATTCTTTTCTCTCTCACTCGCCCCCCGCCCCCTGTTCCACTCCCTCTTCTTCTTATTCCTTTCCTTTCCCCTGTCCCTTCTCATCATGCTATTCTTATGCACCTCCCCTCCCTTTCCCTCTCTTGAACTATATTCCTTCCCCTCTACCTCTTCCTTCTCCCCTCCATGTCTCTTCCTCCTTCCTCCTTACCTGTACCTCTCCTCCACGCTGCTCTCATTCTCCCCTTTTCACTAGTTCTCCTCTCTCTCTTCCTCTTCGGGTACCTCCGCTACCTATCTCACTCTCCCTCTCACTCCTTTTCCCTTCCCTTTTCTTATTATTCCCTCCTCTTCCCTTGTCCCTACTCGTCGCGCTATTTCTATCCTCCTGCGTTCCGCCCCTTTCTACGTTTTCCTCTCCTTCGCCCTATATATGTCCCCTTTCTCTTTACCTCTCGTTCGTTGCTGCCATTTTTTGTCCTCCCTTCTCATCTCAATCTCCTCTTTTCATTTGGAACATCCCCCATCCTCCTCTGCCCCCTTCATGTCTACCTCAACGGTCACCCTTGTTTTCTTCCTCATCTCATCCTCTTTCTTCCCTCTCCTCTCTCCCTCCCTTTCCTAATTTCGATCATTTCCCCTGCTCCTTCCAATCCATATTCCTTCCCTCCTCCTTCTTTCTTCTTCGCCCCTTCATGTCCCATTCCATCACTCTCTCTCCCTTTTCCTTCTTTCTTTCATCTTTTTTCTCTTCTTTCTTTTCTCTTTCCTTCCAATTCCTATTCTCTCATCCTTTTTCTCCTCCCCCCCCCACCCCTCTGATTTCATCCATTTCATCCCCTTCCTCTTCATATTCCTTCCCTCCTCCTTCTTTCTCCATCGACCCCTTCACATCCCTCTCCCTCTCTCTCCCTATTTTTTCTTCTGTTACCTTTTTTCTCTTTATTTTTACCTCTTCCCTTCCAATCCTCAATCTCCCATTTTCATTCCGTTCCTTCTTTCTGATTCCCCTTCTAAATCCTCTTGGATTCCCATCAAGTCACACGCGACAAGCCTAATTTGTGGCAAGTCTCATATGTAACAAGCCAGATCTGCGGAGATTCTCCCTTGCGGCATCTCTTCCGAATAAATTGGAAATATTGTGGCAAGCTGTACGAACCGATTGGTCTACCAACGGTATTTCTCTTCCTCGTAAGTGAGGAAGGTGCGGCATCTCTCCTCTTAGGGAAATTTGAGGTGTCAATTACTGCTCTTGGAAATTATTATAATTATATAATTAAATAATTATTTCCCAAGTATTTCAGAGGACGGAGAGGCACTTTTATGATAGGTTAAGGATATAACTCACTTCACATATCTCCCCCTTTTCCCAAGTTCCGGGAGAGGAGGCACCCTTGTGACTGGTCATGGAAATAGTGTAGGTCACATAGCTAAGAATGGTAAATCGAGAGAGGGAGAGACGCTACACTTTTGCCACGTAATGGGAGGAGATATGCCGCAGGTAGACAATTCGAGGCTTGCCACAAAATTGGCAATTTACTCGGGAGAGATGCCACAAGAAGGACATTCTGCTAGGGAGACTTGTCGCAGATGAGACTTTCCACAAGTAAGAATCTCTTTGCTTTTTTTTTTAGTTCTTTGAAAATCCCACTCCACTTTTTCTATCAACTATCTCATGCTTGCCTTTTTACCTTTATTCTCTAATGTTTTCCTATTTTTCCTTTCCTTTCTCCTTTAGTATATGCTGTTTTTATCATCTCACTTCTTCACTGCATGTGACATTTTCTCGCATTTTCCACTTCTCCTGTTAGGTCTCTGTTTTCGAGTTTTCTCATTTTATTCTAATACTCTCCCATATACTGTTTTGACTTCTCCTGCATCCGCCGTCTCATCAACTTTCCATACCCCTTCTCTATCTCCAGCGCATCTACTCCTTCTCCCATACTCTCTTCCTCCCTATTTTCGATTTTGTTTCAAATTTTCTTGACTGTTCTCCCTTCTGATTGCCAATTTCTGTTTTTTCCACTCCTACTCTTCTTTCTTTTCCTTACCACATTTTGCATCAACCTCTAAACATTGTCTGTGATTATGTCAAAGAAAAATCCGTTGCAGATAAGAAGAAATTATATAACTTCATAAGTTAGACAGAAAACAAAGAAATTCAATTTTTTTATTTTTCAACCATAACAATAGTAGGATAAGTTACTTAACTTCTGTGATCATAGAACTATTGTCTCCGTTTGCTCTGATATTTGAATAATTATTCCAGTCTATTGTCCACAATATGTATGCTTTGTAATCCTCTCAACAGTATTAGTATTAGTAGCGGAATTCCTCTATTATGGAATTGATTTGTAGCACAGTCTCATACAAAGTTATATCAAGAATTGAGGAACAAGAGTGACTTTACATTGAGGCTGATGAGAACTAATGCCTGATATACTCCTATTAATGAATAATAATATTAATTTATAATAATAATAATACGTTGTTGTTCGAATGTTTCTAACAGAATAATTATTTTACTTGATATACTCTTACTCTATAGTCGTCCCATCCTTTTTAATATAATTTGATTTATTTTGAGGGGAAAGGAAAAAGAATGCATTAGAGCAGGAAATCAACAGAATAGAATTGAGTTTAGAAAGAAAGGAGACAGATGCAGGGGGTAGCTAGGAAGCAAATGAATGTTAAGCAAGTATGAATGCAGTGGAAGAACGGCTGTGATCGAACCGATTAAAAGAAAAAAAGAAGGAAAAGAGAGAACAAAGTGAAGAAAAAATATGATAGTTAAGGGTATGGAATTGGACAGAGGATGTGAATAATAATAAATCAAGAGCCTGATGAAAGTTATTGGTGCACAATTTACTTGAGGAGAGATAAAAATCGGATGAGAAGAAGGACGGGAAAGAATGAATGCTCTCAGTGAGAGAAGGAAGCAGAAGAAAGGGGTATGAAATTTTGGGCAAGGAGAAGTTGGTGAAGGGAAGATAAGAAAAAATGGAAGCAGATTCAACGTTGTTGGAGAGGGAACGAAATGGGCTGATCGAGCAGGAAGCGTGGGCTGAGAGGAATAAAGGTACTAAAGTAAGAGAAAGGAGAGACGAGAGATGGGTCAGCGGAGAGGTCTAGTTGTAGCACGAAAATGTGGGATAATTAAGAGATGGCATCGAACAAGTTGGAATAAGAGGAAAAAAAGGGAGGGTGATAAAAATACAGATGCCTAGGTGGGATTCACAGACGACAAGAGCATTCAAAGGAAGAAAAAAAGGGAAGTGATAAAGGAAAGCAGGAAGAGGTCAGGTTGGAGGTTGAAGAATGGGTGACATGATGTCAGGAGTAAAAGAGGAAATAGCGGTTGAGAAACCTAATATTATGGGAGGAAATAACGAAACAATAGCAAGAAGAATTAGAGTAGGAAAAATAGTGTGACAGTGAAATGCGTGTACAGGGGGAGGGGTGAAGTGGGAGGTTAAGTGGTGATAGAGAAATGGAAAGACGAGAAAGAGGAGGGGTTGGTGCTTGTTGGAAGGGACTTGGATTTATGGACTAGGGAACAAGGAAAGGAAGTGTGGGACAAAGAAACTGAAACCTTATTGAGAAATACAAAACAAAGAGGGACAGGCAGGGAGGGCAGGAGGCTCCTAGACCTGCCGAGGGAGACTGGATGGTTTATTTGTAACGGCATTACCAAGGGAGCTGAAGAAGGTGCAATGACGTGTAAAAGTATAGGAAACACGGTTATGGGAACACACAGAAGGAAAGGAAATAAGATTAACATGGGCAGTTCTGGGGAAGATAAGTTGAGGGAATTCAGAGAAAGAATGGAAAAGCAGGAGGTAGAGAGTATGAGAGGGGAAGGAGTAGACGTGATTATAGAAAAATTCAGAAGAATAAATAATGGGTTGAGGGGAGAAGAAAGACTGGCAGGAGCTCAAGAGGAGAGAATGGCGGGATGAAGGATGAAGGTGGAAAAAAAGGCTGAGGGGGAGTGTACAGAAATAGAAGAGAAGGTGAGAAGAGAAAAAAGAACACAGGAGAAGTAAACGAGCTCGCTGAAGTACCCTTATTGAATAAAGACAGGAGGAAGAGGAGGTAAGGAACATAGAAGAGGTCGAGAGAGGAGTAGGGGGAGGGAGAGAATAAGAAGTTATAGATAGAGAAAGAGGAAGGAGGAAGGGCGTGAATGAGTAAATCGCAATGTACAAATTAATGGAATATTCCAAGACTCTGCTTGAGGCTGGGAAATGAGGGTAAAGGGCGAAGTAAGGAAGATAATTGCGGACGATAAGGATTATGAGGATGATGTTTTTCAGGAAAAGGTTGAATATCCAATCAGCAAACTAAAGAGAAACAAAGCAATATGTGAAGATAGCTTGTGTTTTTTTTTTTTTGCTGGAGTAAGACGTGTGGAGGAGTAAGGGGAAGAGATATACAGAAGAAGGTTCGATTATGGGATGCCAAGAAAGGATGGAGAGTAGCAGGAAATAGAGAAAGAGGAAAGGCAAAGAAGATAGAAGAGGAATGGGGAAAAATTGCAGAGTCTAGATATAACAGATGTTACAGGATAGAATTTTAACACCTATTAACATCATCTCTATTTCCAAACTCTTTGAACTGAAAATTTTTTATTTTCAAACACATCACGGATTCGAAATCATTAATGCTCATTCCATTTTGAAGAGTCCCATTTTGAGAATCAAAATCTGAAATCATTCAAGAACACTTCTGAAAAGGAATTATATAAATCGAGAAGGAGGTTATATATATACATATTATCAAAACACACGCGACACTCACTGACGCGCAATGCCAAAATCAACCGCTGAGGCTACTGTGGAGAAAATTTGAGAAGAAATATATGAAATTTTCATTCGGCCATGAGCTTGCAAAATTTTGTGATTCATTATGTAACAGAGTACACATAAATGTAACATGCTAAGAGCAATGATACACAAGGAAAGTTTATGGGGTCATAAACAGGGGGAGTTAGTTATGCAAATTCGACTGTTAACTGGAGCCTCTGACACCGGGTCGTAACTTGAAGGAGCTTACGTCGTGTTTACATCGTCGATATATGTAGTGCATGCATGGTCAAATATTCCATAATACCTTCAAATGCAATTCCTCTAAATCGCTAGTTGCATTTCAAAGTTTATTTGTAGGGCTTGCAAGCCAAAGCCCAAAAGCTGAGGTTTGAAGCTGCTTAAGCCTCTAGCGAGGAAGTACTAAGTGAGCATCTGGGTTGAATTAGAGTTAAAGACCATTTCGTGATGTATAAATGAAACTACTTGAATAAGTAATAAATAAACAAAATGTTGAATTGAGTGACTGAAGAAGGTAAACTTTGTGGGAGATTGTAAATGTCCGAACTCAAAAAGTTGAAATTCCAATTTCAAAAATTCATCCTGAACATAGAAAGATGAATATTCATAAAATAAAAATGAATTTCCTACAATAAAAAAAAAAATCATTGATGAAGGAAAATTTTACGATTGAACAGTTCAGTTTTCGAGTCAAAGTCAATCAATTCTTCCACAAACGAATCCAACTATAAACCAAGTGCAATCCAACGCATAGGCAAAACAGACGCGACACTCACTCACGCGCACTGCAGACAGTAATTTCCGGAGCTACTGTGCATTTCCTTGGTTTGGCTTATCTCTGAGATTAGTTAGAATTCTTTGGAACTTCTTGTAAAATGTTTTTTTTTTTTACTTGAACTTTTTCGAAACACTTGAAAATGTTTTTAATAATTTTAAATTCAGATTTTCAGTTAGAGAATATGTTTATTCAGCTAATCACCGAAGTTATTTTCAGAGTTTGTAGCTTTGGGCCCTAACCCCTATTGTTTCAGGCGTGTGTATGTTCGTCGTTTGAGGAGAGGGTAATGAGTGGAAATTGGGGGAAGTGAGGAAAAATAATAGGGGTCAGATAAGAGGATGCACAGTAAGGGCCAGTGAAAAATAATAAGTGGAGGGTATGAAGAAAGTGGAAGTGAGGGATATTGCAAGGAAATTAGATGAAACTAGAAACAATAGAGTGGAGGCAAGAAGAGAACGAAGGGAAGTGTAGAAAGAAATAGGAGAATAGGGTAACGTAAGGGGAAAGTAGGGTATTCAAGACACGTGAAAAGCAGATATAAGAGGTGTCGTGGAGGGAAACGGGGCAAAGTTATGAAAGGGTAAGAAATCTAGGATATGATGTGATGAGGATACTCGCTATGCTGTGGAGTGGTTTATTTTAAGATATGAATAATGAATAAATCGCGAGAAAGATTCGGAATAAGTTGTAATTAATAAATACGATTGATGGAAATAATACTGCATTGATTATTTTTATCAAGACCTGCGACTGTAGCTAATCCACTGTTTGAATAAGCAAAATCCACTATTTGAATTGGTGGTAACTACTTTCCGCATTAGTGAACTCTTCTAATTGAATTAGTGAAACCGTAAAACCACTAATGGAAATAGTGAATTTCACTATTTCAGATTCAGAGAGATGGGACTGGATATGAGTAATATGTGAGAGGAAGAAGGAGGAACGAGATGGGAAGTAAAGCGACATTAGGTAAGATGATGTTGGGGGGAACTAGGGAGTGGATGTAAGAGGTGGTTCGATAAAGGGAACTTTAAGGACAAGAAGTGAGATTAATAACTGGGAAATTTAGAAGAGTGTAGAGAAGTTGAAGGAGGTGAGAAGCAGGGTGGGAAGGTGCCGTAAGGGACAACTAGAAAGAGTGATAGAAGGGTAGAAAGTGAGAAGATTATTGATGAATAATATGTATAGTCGAAGAAAAAGTAATTGGAGCACAAGTAGTAAAATAGGCATTAGGAGTAGGAGGATAGTAAGAAAAAGAAGTAAAGAAGTAGCAATACTTTGATCACAGAGAGACCCAAAAGTGACAAAAGTCGAGGTCGAGTATTGCGAAATAAGCATTGTTCTAAGGATCAGTGAGGAGAAGAGAAAAATATAGGAATAAAGGGCAGATAATAAGGGGGGAAATCAGGGAGGGCAGATTAAATGAGAGGTAGTTGCTGAAAGTCAAGGGGGGAGGGGGGGGGGTTGAGTCGGAGGGATGGAGAGAATAAATAAAATAGTAGAACAATGATGAGGAAAGGAATGTAAAAATGAAAGGAGGAGTAAGAGAGAAGAAGTGATGTGAAGAGAAGTAACGATAAGGGAAGCAGGATGATGGTGTAGGGAATAAGGGACAAGACGGTAGATATAGGAGTGTAGGAACATCAAAAAAGGGTTTATAGAGTGGAAGGTGAAGAATAAAGAAGTAAGAAAATAGGGGGTATTGAGAAAATGTTGGGATGGTTGCTACAATAGGAAGGCGAGGAAGGGAAGGAGAGGATAGAGACGTCAAAAATAGAACACGGAGCTGTTGGGAGACTCGAATAAGAGGGACGGTAATAAAGCTGAAATAATGCACAATAAGGAGCAGACATGAGAGGAGAAGATGTATGAAACGGCAAGAAAAATTATTTGCAACTAGAAGCAACTATAAGATTCCTTCCTGCAATAACTTCTTCCAAGAATTGATTGATGCTCAAAGTGAAGGGATGTTTGCCTCTCCTTGCGTTACGCAATTATAAGACGATTCCAGAGAGCTATAAAAAATTATGTTAGTCAGGTAAGAGGGAGATCGCAATTGGCCAGACAACGTGTCAGGTAATAGTCAAACAATCCTTCCAGACTGCAGTCAATGTAAATAACCAATAGGGATAAGATTTTAATAGGTGGAAGAGGAGACGTAAAGGAAAGGTAGGGTCCTTAGTCAAAATGAGATGCTCGGAGGAAATATGACGTTAGAAGTGATAGAAAGTAGTGATAGGTGATTGAGTGAAAGATGAGAATTCAGAAGTCAGAAAAAAAGGCTAAGGAAATCAAGAAAAAATTGAAGAGGGTGAAGGAGTTAAGAGAAATTAGAAGCAGGAAGTGCAGTTGGAGTAAAGGAGAGTGGAAAAAAGTGATGAATGAGTTGAAAGGTGAAGAAAGTGGAAATGAGTATTATATGTAGCTGAAAAAAGTTTATTGAAATGAGATGTAGGAAAAGAGGTAATGAGAAAGAAAGGATGATAAAGTAGATAAGGTGAAGAAAAATCATAGAGCCAGTCGAAGAGGGGAATGAGCAGTCGGGAAAAAAAGGAAGGGAAATAAGGGATGAGGAAATGAGAAAGCGTAAAGAAAAGGGCTGGATAGTAACTACAAGTAATTAGCTGGAAGGGGAGGTGCAGAAGGGTAAATGAGATATGTGTAGAGTAATAGGACAGAATTTAAGAGAAGACAAAGCATAATAACACGAAGAGATTGGAGGAAAAAAGCTAAGGGTAGGGTAGTGAGGGAATTCAGAAAGGAAAAAATTTAATGAGTAGTTTTGCAAAATAGAGGAAAGAGATTACAGAATTGCAAGTCAGGTACGGTAACAAAGAGTTATGTGGAACTAGCAGCAGTTTTGTGAGAGGAAGTAAGGGAGGAAGGGAAGTATTAGAATAAAGCATTGGGGCAAAGAAGTCAGGGATAGAGAAATGAAGGTAACGAAGGCAAGAGAATAGAGATTAAGAAGAAGCTAGGGGATAAATAAGGAGTAGAACCGGAAGAAAGGAAGACGGAATCAAGTAGTCTGGTATGAGGATGGAGAATGAGCAGCCAGAAAGTAGGAAGATAAGTGGTGCGAAAATGACGGTACAAGAAAGTGTTGTTAAAGAAAGTCCGCAGCGGAAAAGGGATCACGTGAGGGAATCTGGAAAGATTTGATCACGGATTGATGAAGTGAAGGGGGGGAACAGAAGAGGAAGCGTAAAGGTCAAGGAAAGTCATGAGATAGAGATCCAAAAGAGGGGAAGTGAGATGATGTACGGGAACATAGATGAGGAAAATTGAGGTTTGAGCAACTCGAGAAAACATTATGCGGAATAGGGTGGAGGGGAAGATGAAGAAGTTAAGGATAGTGAAATAAAATCATGTCAAATAAGAACAGTATTGTGAGAAAAAATGAAAGTGGAAAAGGAGTATAGAAATAGAGACCAAGAGATAAAAAAGTAAGCGGCAGGGAAGAAAGGGGTAAGAAAATGAAGGAAAGCTAGGAAAAGGTAGGGTATTTACTGGAAGTGAGTGGCGTAGAGTGAGACTGACGTGAGAGGACATGAAAAAAAATTATAGGAGGGCTATCCGATAGAAGGGTTCGGAAGTATGAAATGTGAAAAAGAGGGAAAAAGTGAAAGGAGGGGGAAGTAATGGGGT
This sequence comes from Neuroterus valhalla, assembly GCA_011762715.2. Taxonomy (NCBI): domain Eukaryota; kingdom Metazoa; phylum Arthropoda; class Insecta; order Hymenoptera; family Cynipidae; genus Neuroterus; species Neuroterus valhalla. Next base: position 9,325 of record WSXT02188438.1, on the reverse strand, counting down.
GATATGTAAAAAGAGGGTGAGTGGGGTAACGGTTAAAGAAACGAGGGAAAGGGATGCAAGGAGTTAGTTGATAAAGGAAGGGTTCGTAGTACAAGTGAGAGAGAAAAAGAAGTATGGTAATAGAGGATAAGGGATTATAAAAAGAGGGTTAAGAAAAAAGGGTTTAACATTGAAGAGGGATGAAAGTAAGCTAGTTGCTGTGAGTATTTGGTGGGGAGGAAAGGTGATGTAAGATGAGAAGGAGTAATAGGAGGGTGGAAAAGTTTCGGAAGTGTAAAAATGGAATAGAATTGTAGAAAAGTGACGAAAGGATGAAGAAAGTGGAGGAAGAGAGAATGAGTTATATTCGAGGTGGTTGGGAAGTGAGGGGAGGGGTAGTGATAGGAAGGTTGGAGGAGGGAACAAAAAAGAATGCTTTAATGGAATCTAATTAGGATTGAAGGACCTTCCAAGTATTAGATAATGCTCAGAGTTAAGGGAGTTTGGCTTGCCTTTGCGTTACGCAATGATAAGAGAGGATAAGAGGATAAGAGAAAGCTGTAAAAAGCTCCAGTAGCTGGGCAGAAGGAAGATCAAAATTGGCGGAAAATTGTGTTCGAAGATACTTCAACAATCCCTCTAGACTGCAGTCAACGTAAGTCGCGATTGTATTCGGTGAGCCATTAATTTTCAATAAGGATGAGATTTCAATGAGCGGAAGGCTCTTGCAGAAACTAATGAAAACTTCTCAGAGGTCTTGAGTGTTCTATTGAGATATTCTTCCTCAATGTTTAATAGTTATATAACTATTCCATTTATTTCTCCATCAAATTGTAGAAATTCAATCTCAATTGGAACTGCTTATTGGAATCACTCAGGACCTTCTCCAAATTAACTTAAAACGAATAATAAATAGGTTGTCAACAAATAATGAACGAAGTTCTTTTTTTTCGCTCCAATTAAAAATTTATTAGCCAAAAAGATGCATTTTCTTTGGAAACAGTTGTATTTTTCATAAAGAAACTCAACTTTAGATCAAGAAAGATCCACGTGTAGAGAGATCAACTCTCCGAAAAAATCCCTAGAGAGTGGGTATTGTATAGTATGGCTGAAAGTTGCAACTCCGAACTGCTAAAGTTGATTAAGTTGTCAGGAAGATCCCCAAAGTCATTATAAAGAAAATTCTAAAACCGGTCCCATTAGGACTGCAATGTCTCCAAAATACGTGCCTGTATACTTTTTCACAGGGAAAGAGAAGTCAAAAAAGTTACTTGAGTAAATTAAACTCGTGGAGGGGAACGTCGTCAGAATAGTAATGAAACTTGGCTACGAGTAATTCAGCAGAAAAGTCCAATATTTTCACGGCCAGTTTCACCATCGGCAGACAAATCTCTATTTAATTGCGCTCTACGGAAAACGCATGTGCTTTCCCACTTCTTTCATATTCCGGTGTCGAGATTTTATCGGAGATACAAAAGATTTACGTTCTTTTTTACCTGCACTTGGAATTTACACGGAATATGAGCACTTTTTGTGAAGTGGAGACTTTCTCCTTCTTTTTGTATGATATTGGAGTAGAAAGGTTTCTTCAACAAAAATTTTTGCTGATTTAGACGCAACTTGATTACTCTCCTCCTTAAGAAGTCATTTATTAACTTTTCAATTCCCAATGCAACCATCTGTATTTCTCGTAACTCTTCAAACTTACTTATAATTTCCTCACTCGGACCGTTACTATTTAAAATTCACTTTATTCCCCCTCCTCTCCTATCCATGTTTTGTCCCTCTCCTATACTGAATCCTACCACCCTGATCCATTTGCTCTCATTTTAAATCCTTTTCGTGAATTTCGGCTTCTCCTTATTGTTTACCAATGTATACCATCTGTTGTACCTGTAATCTCTTTCGGCTCCTACGTGAGTTCGTTTTCCGGATCATTCCCATTCAAAACCCTTTTTATATTTCTTCAAATGCCCATCCATCCATGTTTTTTACAACTCTTGTAATAAATTTTACAACTATATTTTATTTTATTTCATTTTTTATACTTACCAGATATTCTGGCTCCTCTCTACTCTTTGCTATCCTATGCGATTTGTTCTACCTCCATTCTGGGGTTTCTTCTCATCTTCTCCCTCCTTCTATTTTCCTTTTCTCCTCATACATTTCCTGTCACTCTGTAACTCCAATTTGCTCACCGCAATCGAACCTTATTTTCATTTCTCTTCGTCTCATGTTGAAAGCTTCTATCTCCCTTCGTCTATAATCATCTCAAGGCCTTCTATCTTCTAACTTACTAGCTTACTTCTTTTCGGTGGGGATTCCCACTCCTTGGATTAAAGTCGAACTAATTTGGTGAAAAATCGTGAGGTTTCGTTGGAAATTTGAAAATTTTCAGGGAAAAATTTAACTTCTTACTCAAAAATTAAACTATTTCGGTAGGAATTTCAACCGCTTGGTGGGAAATTCAACTATTGTAGTAGAAAAATTCACTTTTTGGTTAGAAATTCAACAATTCTGGTAGGGAGTTCAACGACTTGGTTCGAAATTCAACTATTTTGGTGAAAATTGGATGTTATTGGTTCAAAATTTGGAAATTTTTGTTAAGAAATTTAACCTTTTTTCTCAAAAATTCAACTATTTCGGTAGAAAGTTCAACTGCTTGGTTGGAAATTCAACTATTTTGGAAAACTGAAGTGCGTGGTTGAAACTTGAATATTTTCATAGAAAATTAAACTTCATACT
>WSXT02188428.1:0-20164 GCA_011762715.2 Neuroterus valhalla | reverse complement strand
ATATACACATACACACATATACACATATGAACAAACAATTTCGTACTAGATTTCAAGCCAAGTTTTTTAAGGAATAAATATAAGGCACTCATCCTGTTACAATCGTGAAGCTCTGTCATCTAAAGATTCTTCTATAATGAAAAAATAGTAACTTTCACACGAAAAATACTGTCCAATCACATATTTTAAAATATTTGGAAAAATAATGCGTATAAGAGAGATCGGTATGAGCAAGTGAACGCCATCAGCTTCTCAATGCTAAAATAACTTACTTGAAAACGAAAATAAGAAATTCCTAATATTATCAACAAATTTATTTTAGGAATATATATTTTGGTCGATTCTCGCTTTGAAAGTATCGTCCTTTCCAAAAAAAAGAAGTTTACAATTTTTCGTTAATATATTATATCGATCGTTCTTCGATCTATGATAGCAATTTTTAATTGTTTAAAGAAATTTTGAGAAGAAATACAGAGTGTCTCCGATTCTCAAAGAACAGAATAATCGTGTTATTCAATAAACTCCATTAGAAATAATAACGTTTAAAAATCCTTTTTCCATGATACTATAGAGCATATGTCTAGAACGTTTCACTTTCCAATAAAAAAAGGAGAAATGTTTGGAGACGGAACATTGGAAATTTGCCTTTATTAGCTGAAGGTACTTTAGTAATAATTTTCCGTAATTGGGCACATGCACATTTTGCTTCGAAATAGATATCAATAGATGTCATTTTAATTCAAAAACATTCGACTGTCTGCAGACAAAAATTCGGAAATGAGAATAAAATTCTGAAACGCAATTGAGTTTAGGATAATTAATTACAAGAAATATTATGCCATTTGTTGGTTACGCTTAGTAGTCATGTTTTGTCAATGCTTTCCCTAAGTTAGGGTCAATTTATTTGGTCGAAGATTCATCCCTGCAAGATTATAAAAAAAAATTTCTCCTTGACAATGAACAGTTATTTTTGGGGTAATTTTTCGCGCTGAAATCGAATGCGGCTTCAAAATCTTTCTATAACGTCAGCTTTTCGAGGTACCTTTACCGAAAAGTGCAAAACTCCCTGTTTTTGATATATTTGAGGTTATGTGGCATCACAATTTTTCCTTCTTTCTGAAAAAAGAACTGTACACAGAATTTTAAAGTAAAAAATAATCCTTTCAAATTCCTTTGAGTTTGCTCAAGTATCTTTTTTCCCCGAGATATCGCATTTCGAAATTTATTCCAAAATGCATTAGGGTCCACGACGCAGACAAAAAAAATTTGAAAATCTGACATTGGATTATGAAAGAACCGGTATTTTTACATAAGAAAACATTAATCTGTTGTTGATTTTTGAACATTTTTAGTGTTTAAAAAAAGAAAAAAAAAACAATCGACTGTCTGATGTCTACGCAGACCTTAATGGATTTCCAAATACATTTTCAAACTGCGATATCTCGGAAATAAACAAGATATTTGAGCAAACTCAACAGCATTTGACAGGAGAAGACTTGAATTTTGAGATGCTGTATATAGTTTTTCCAGAAAAAATAATTGCGATGGTACATAACCTCAAACATGTCAAAAAACAGTGTTTTTCGCACATTTCGGTTAGGGCACCTCGAAAATCTAAAGTAATATAAGCAATTCTGAAGCTGGATTCGGCTTCAGCGCTAAAAATTACTTCAGAAATAACTTTTTACTCTTCAGGAGCATGATTTGCGATTCGTGAATTAGTAATTTTACGTTGAATACATTTTATTTTTCTCTTATTTGCATAACGGTCTAACGTTATTAGAAAAATATATTTGCTATAAATGAGTAAATACGTGTTCTTACAAGAAGCTCATTCATAGAAGGCTAAATAATAAGTACCAGCAGATATTAATGAACTTTTCCAAAGCTGCTAATTAATATTTCAAGGAATTCATGAAATAAAAAACTCCATCAGCCTGTTACAAATAAATGTAATTTTTTCCATAGAATTGACACCAAATAAGTTAAGGATGTAACTTTGTTTCGGCATTTTATCGACGAGCTCGGCAAATTTCAAAATTTTAAGACTAAAATTAACAATACATTTGTTCCATCGCGAAATATTTTTTCTTGCATAATTAGGGCATCCATAGCTCAAAATTGATCGATATTTACCGTACTGGTGAGAGTGAGAACAGAGAAAAAAAAATGTCGAAGTGATATAAGAAGTACGAGTGCTCTCGGGCCATAGTAGGCAATGTATAAATTGAAGTGGGTGCTCGTGCGTGGTCAGCAGACAAGGGGGAGCCCACCCTATGGTCCAGTGGGCCAATAGCAGGCCTCTATTTTTTTATCAATACCTCGCGACCGAGGGAAGTTCAACACCAGGGGGTAAAATAAAATGGCGGGTTTTCAACCCCCTTCCGCCCCCGATTTTTTGTAAACACCCTTTTTACTCTCCATTACGTGGCAGAAATTGCTCTCCTTCTAGTCGATGTATTAGAACATGGAAAGGGGTTTACGAATAGAGAAAAATAAGAAGGGAGAGGACAAAGAAAATACACGTGGAAGGGTTTGTCTGCTATTTTCTGTTTATAAAAAACCCAACTCTTGGGGGCGATGAAACAGCAGAATTTCTTAGATAGACCCTCGGCGTCGATGATCAATCCTCGATGGGTTCGGAATAGACTCCGGGTTGGATCATTTAAAAAATTGTTAGGCTGAGAGGTTCCGGCTTGGTCCGTAAGGTGATTTGATACTACAGATAGCTTCTGCATTGCCTTATCTGGCATCGTTATTTCCGGCCGAAAGCATTCGAGTGATCGACCCACAGACATTCAAAGCAGAAAGAATCGAAAGACGAAATATAAATGATCTTCAGGCACCAATTTTGTTCTATTTGGGCTAAAGGCGTTGAGGTTGAAATTAATTTATTGATTTGTAATGCTCTATGTACATTTGGTCGCTGAAGGAGAGAATTAAAGTGTTATAAAGGCCTTCTACGAATCTTTGATTTATTTTTGTGTGTTACTCATACATATTCCACTTCTTCTTTTAGAACATTTCGCTTTTTGTAAGAACTTCAATATGATTGTGAATTTAAGTATGTTGCAATTTTGTTATTTGTAAACTGACACAACTAGATTCTAGAACGAATCAGTTGAGTGCAATGATGTTGTTCTTGCTTTTTCAAAAGTCACTTATTTTTCATTGTTTTTCATAAGCAGTAAATGATTAGAAGTAACTCTCAAAAATGCAAGGACAGTTATTGCATCCGACCGCTGAATTTTATAGTATATCGATTAGTAGATTCTTATTTGAATGCTTGGTGTTTTTTTAAGACCGTAAAATCATTTTGTTGTACTAAACAAATATTATTTTCTGTGATTGATAGCCGTTTTCAGTTGCTACCAAATTTTTCAAAATGTATATATAAGGCATTATTTGTCAGTTTTGATAGAATATAAAATAATTGATCTCAACTGAATTCAGGTAGTAAAGTAGTATATTCGAAACTGATTATTAGTAAAACTATTAATTGTATTTGATAATAAAAAGCGAGTTGTCTTTTAAGATGGACAATAGATGGGCGTGGGTTTTACTCGTAACTATGTCTGGTACCGATGACTGAAAGCATTTTAGGCGTGTGCCATCCGGTTTTTGACCCGGAAGTCCACCGTGTAGCCACGATGACCCTTAAGAACACCATCAGACCCCCTTAGATGCTGAGCTGTATACCGTGAGAAAACGAGTTTTGACAGTTTTCGACCACGTGCACACCCCCTTATCGGCTAACTCGACCCATTTTTATAAATGAACAATGAAATGTAATATAGATCCTGTTTTTCTTTCGTTGCAATCTCCGAATGTCCAAGAAATTTTGGATAATTATAACGTCATACTTTCTTTGATAAACTATTTCAAAGCTAAAATATTTACCTGAAAAGAATTAATGATTTTTAAATTTTAAACTATGAAATGGTGTTCTGAGGAAAAATTCAATTTTCCTCAGAACAAAATAAAATGAATTGTGTGCATTACAGAAAACAATCGGTCAGTTCTAAAAGTAAAAATGGATAGTTCTAACATTTTGCTTCCATTCACGTTACAACATTATACATGGAATTAGGAATTTGGAGGAAATTCATATTATTATATATTATTATATTATTACATTATTAATTATTTTTTTCCATTAAAAAATTTTTAAGATTTTTTTATCAGTATGATTATATATATTTCTATCTTGCATAACCAAAAGCTTAGATTCATTATACATTTCATCTACAAAATTTATATACCCTATACCTTATTTTATACGCTGCGTAGTCATGAACCTCTTTTTAAGTGCATCTAAATCCAACTAGAACTTCGAACTATAAATATCTGTTCGTGATACAAGTGCGTAAAACAAATAGCGTGTGCACGTGTGCACACGCTATTTTTTGCAAAAACTTCTTCGAAAGTTGCACACCTAAGACTGCTCCAAAATAGCCTGTTGATTTGAAACTGACTAAATGCTTCTCCAAATCCTTGCCAGATGGTGCCACTGCTCAGCCATTTTAGTCTCCGCACGATCCGTGTCTAATGTACATATGCGCGAAAATTGTTTTCTCATAATCTACCAAAAATATAGTCCTTTAGGAACGATGGAGGAGCGCGAAAGGTGCAACTCGAGAAGTGGGCGATCAAACATACAATTTGGGAAAGAATTTCAAGAAAAATTTATAACATAAGGTACTTGTATTAAAATCCCGCAAGGAGTAACATCTCTTTCTGAAATCTCTTTGGAAGCACTAAGTGTAAAAAAATATTGTCTTATAAAGATGAAAAAATGTGAACAAACTTTCTCAAGCGGTAGTATTATTGGATCGATTTTTTTAACATAAACGCTGTTCTAATACCCTCTCTGAAACATACCCATTATTTACAGTTAAAATTGGACAATAGAAATTTCAGTGCACAAAAATGGATAATCTGAGTTGAAAATATTTATTCAACAATTATTGTCTGAATTAAATAAAATTTCGTAATTTTCAAGGATTCCTTTCCGTTAAATTTTTTTATTCTGGTACGATTTCAGCTATTTTGATTTTTGTTTGTTTGCTCTCCTTATATAGGCAAAATCAGCAGCTTTTATTCCATTATTAGGGTTTGGCCTGAAATTAGTTTTTCTTCAAAGACTTTGTTTGCTTTTTTAAAAATCAGAACCATTTGTTACATAAATATTTAATTAAGTTATATAAATTGTGCACAATTAACTGCTTATACTGATCATTAATACTTTATGCCAATGGAAGCTTTTGTTAAATAAATGTATCTGTTGTTCGGTTATTATCTCACCCTCACATTTTATTACAGAGACAACTTAAAACATGTGTAATTTTACGCTCCGTGTTCTTTCGATGCAATCACTCTACGTAATTATAATTGACGCGATTGAATTAATGTAAGTCCCTTCAATAAAAATTGATGTATGCTTTTAAATTTCCATTTTCCGAAACTTCTATATAAGTGGCATTGAACTCATTTATAACTTGGTTCAGAAAAGCAGAATATCTCTGTTGAATCTTCCTGATTTCCCTGCAGTAGTGTCCGCCATTTTTTGTGAATCACGAAAGGATGAAGCTTGCCGTAAAAAGGGTGCGATTCGAATACCGTGGCGCACTAAACATCACTTAGACTCTTAGCTTAGAGGTCCGCACCCCCCGCAAACACGCTAATGGAGCTTCGACGTGCTCGCGACATTCTTGAGTTCTTCGCCCCTGCATTGATGAACGTATAATCTATCCACGCTTTCATAGGTGTGGGTAAAGTTCACCAGTATTTAGCTCTGAGAAGCTGCGCATCAAAATATGTTGAGCCATTCCGAAAAGCTCCTGAAAAGGCACTTTTTAGTATTCCCCTACCCCTTCACACACATTTACTGCTTAAACAATAATTCTATGTTAGCTCCATTTAATTTCGGGAATATCTGCTGAGGGGATCGAATCGCCTATTCGAATAATATTGATTGCACTTAAAGCGGATTTGAAACCAAAATGTTTGTTTTTCAATTATAGTCGTTCATAAAAAATTATTTCTTACAGTCATAAAGGAAAAAATTGATTCTAATGTATTGAACAGATCATTTAACATGTTATGGACCTTACTATATATCATAGGTCGTCGTTTTTTTATGTTCTTTGCTTCTTTGATTCTTTTGGCTGAGGATTGTTATTCTCAGAACACATGTGCATTATAAAAAAAAGGGTGAAGAATCTAAAGGACCAAAATTATCACCGGAAAGTGCACTCGATTGAGAATCAGGTCAGAGAAGGGTTGAAACATTAACGTTAGGTCCGGGTATGCTAGAAACCTTTATGATATAGAAAATCATACAACTTACATCTATTGACGATATTTGAAGAATAACGAAAGGTTTGCATTGTGTAATTCCAATTGATTCCATAAACAATAATAACTTATGAATGAAGGAAGGAAACTGAAGTCTTACCTCTTTGATATATTTATAAAGTATCTCAAACATGTTTCAAAATTATCTTCTTTAGCTCTGGTCTTTCCCTACGTAAGTAAGAACTGTCTATTTTTGCATTGAGAGGATATATTATTTCTTGAAGACCACCTTGAGAATGGCAACTGGCAAAGTATCTTTACGGGGTTATTTGGAGTTTACTACGGGAATAGGTCGGTACATACAAGCGTCCCTCGTCTGCGGATCGTCAGTTTTCCCAAGGGATGTTCAGGTCGTTCAATAATAATTGAAGGAAACGCCGCCGTCGACCTCGTGCATCGTTCTTCGTCATCTTGCGATGCCAAAAGAGACTGGAGAGGAAAACTGCATTTGGAGTGACCAGAAGATCCGCACTATCTTACTCCTAACCCCCTGCCTGTTTACTCCCCAGGGATGACAAAATTTGAATTTAAATTCAAATTTCTTTTTGATGTCGACTCTCCCATGATATGAAATTTGTACATCTGATCTATGATACCACTTTCACACATGGGACCCGACTCTGAGCATGACCTATTTCAGTCACGTGACCATAATGTCAAAATATATTTCTAAAACATTTTCCATGAAATATTGAAATTCAGCCTATACGATATTCAATTCTCTTCATTTCAGGCTATTTTAAATTCAACGGGTCGAAACCTCATAAGTTTGTTAGTAAAATCGCAAATAATTATTTGTCATTAACATGAAAGAATTTATATTTTTTAATGCTGAATTCCAGGGGTTTGCTTGGACACATGGAGTTGTTTGAGGCTTCTCCTTTGATCATTAAAATTAAGCAGCGCTTTGCTCAATTGTGCATGGATAGGGTGTTTTTCATCAGCTTCAATAAGATGTATTCATAACTTTCGAAATAATACCACTTAACGGCATGTACAAGTATAACTTTAGAGCTTCAGTTGCAACTACTTCTTATACTGACAATGACATTGATGAAATATTTATTACAATTGCAGAAGGACGACATACTAAGTTTTCAATAAAATTTCGTTATAAGAATATTTGTTGAAAATATATACAAAATTCAAAGAAATTAAATTCAAGTAAGCTTCTATTCTATGATTTCATTGTGTCTGTACTGAAACTTCTGAGTTCCCAATAATTTGGAATTCTTCCAGTAATAAGTCAAAAATTTGTATACCTCTGGTCAGAAGCTACGTCCCCTAACCCTTTCCAACACCCCCTTCCTTTCTCTCAGGTCCGTACGTTTAGACCCAAGCTTGGTACAAATTTGCATAATCGTACAGACAAGATGGACGTTTTGACTGTCCGTTTGGTCAGATCTAAACGTACGGACTGTTCGTACCTTTAGTCCGGCCATGTATTTAGAGCTAAAAATACGGGTAGTCCGGATATTTAGCCTCGTCATTGAATAACTGTTACACAGATCTCCATTTAAAAGTATTTCAAATTGAAAATTTTAATATTTATTCATTTCATGTACAGTAAGCGCAATTCTTTGCGAATCAATTTTAAATTAGAAGTTTTCTAAGTAGAATAAAAATAATAAAGTATACACATATTCCAAAATAAAATATTTAGAATTGTTCAAATAATAACTGGAAGTGTTTTGAATTGAATAATTTTAAAGTCAAACATTTAAAAATATGAAAATTAAAAAAAAAGAAAGACCTTATGATTAAATGGTTCGAAATAAAAACATCAAATAACATAAAAAATATACATAACGTTTATAAATTTTACATGTTATTAGATTAGAGTGTATAATTCTAAAACGAGCTAAAAGCTGATCTTCTTTCACGAAAAATGTGCTCTCTAAATCTGTATAAGCGGTATTCATATCCATCGCTTATTCAGATTTAGAGATTGGACATTATTACTTCGAGAGAAATAAAACTGAGAACTTTGAAACCGTGAATTTAGAAACTTCACATATAGGTCTGTTTTCAAATGAATTATTTCTCAAATAGAATAAATTGTTCTATCATCTATTCGAATTCAAATTAAAAGTCTCAATATTAGATCGATTCAAAGTTGATGCGTTTTCAATCAAATAACCTTCTAAAATTGAAACAGAATTACATTCAGTTACATTCATAAATTAGACTCTGTAATAATTTAAAAATAAAAAGATTTATTAAATTAATTTTCCAATTTTACACGCCCCTTAATAATCAAACCAGTTTAGCAAAATTGATGTTATTTGAATGCTTCAACTAAGGAATTTCAAAGGTTATGTGATCCAGAGTATAATGCTTTATTGAAGAGCCTAAAGTGTGCAATTTCCAAAGTCGATTGCATGAGATAATTCCTGAAAAAACTGTTCCATTATTACCCTTTCGTAAATGAGAAAAGATGAGCGAAAGAGAGAGAGAGAGAGTCGTGGAAAAAAATCTTACCCCAAAAATCGAAACAGACACTTAATCATTAATTTAGCCAGCCGGGTTGCTGCAGGTATAGGACTATAGAATTATTATTATAGATTGTAGTAAGAACGAAACCCTTTTCACCGCTCAGGTATCCAGGTCTTTGTACTACATTTTTTCAAGTTAAAAAACTGCCCTCCCTCCAGTTCAGCCCCTTCTTCACCTAAAAAGAAAACACTCCGCACTGTCATATCGGGAACTAATATATTTTTGATCGATACCACCACTCTGCGAATTACGAATCCGTTTCCCACGAAGGGATGAAAAAAAAACCGTTGTCCAAACAAACATAACCATGAAAACGTGACTTAGGAACTTTATGAGAGTTCCGAGTTTGAGGTACGTGCTTGAAAGATTATCATGCGGAAGGTAATGCATAATTTGAATGTGGTCGAAATCCCAGCGTTAAATTAAGACATATATAAACATTTTTTTAAAAGATTTTGTTATATTTTCAATTTTATTTCATGTAATTTTCAATTCGCATATTGCTTCTTAGCCTAAATTTCCAGCTGAGCATAGCTGGAGTCTTGGGCACAGGATCTAAATTTTAAATCACTTTCAGAGATCTAGTAGATAATAATAACAAAGAGTTCATAGGTTCTAAATATGAAATGTATACTATCTGTGTACTCTCAACTATTCCAAATCATTCCGAAATTTCTGCTCGATTCAATCCGAATAAACACGAGCCTCAATTCATTAAAAAAATTTCATTCTATTCTGTATGTTTCAATCCTTTTCAAGATTCGTATGATTTTTGAACTAGTTCAAGCTCTGATTCATTCCGTTTGCTCCGACGTTCAGAAAATAATTGAAATAAGAAATTTTAAACGAATCGGATTTTATATAATAATATGATATAGTTGTGCGTTTATTTATTCCATGATCATACATAATTTTGTCATTGAAATTTTTGCAACTCTGAATTTAGGATAAAAGAAAAGTAAAAAACGGTCATGCCTTTACGGATAATTTTGTTGGGAAAAAGTGCTATAAAAATTTTAATTTATGTGTTTCAAAATTCTCACGAGTGCTCATAAGATTTATGTTTCAAAAATGTTTTTCTGAAACAGGAATAAAGTACTAAGAAGAGGGTATTTTTTGATCGGAATCCGTATGTGATCCCAATGTGTGATCCCCAGTCACTCCAATTTTCCCATTTCTCCATTTTAACCCTACATTGAGTAAATACTAATGTTCGCACAGAATGGTAAATTTGTGACAGGCTGCGTGGGAGGAACAGCGAATTAAATAGGAAACGCGGAGAAGAGGTAGCGGCTAGACATGTCCAGGATATTAGGGAGGGCATCGTAGTTGCGGATGGAGGTGAAGATATAAGATGAGAACCACCCCCTATTAAAGGGTCGAACGAAACTTAATATGCGACGTCACGCAGTCTCCTGCAACCTTGGCTCTATTCACACAATGGACACCTAATTCAGGAAGAGCTCAAAAATCGGGAAATCGAAAAATCGGCTTTCGTCCAGATGAGAGACGAGAAAACCAAAATCCCCGATGTAATCCTTCCATTCAGGGTGCAATTTTTTTTCTCGCGCTTAGATCCGCTCTCATTCCAATTCGTGTTCCCAACCCTCGATCCACCAAACTCCATGTCTGTCACGGCATTGCAGATTGCACCCTTCGCCAAAATTTTTAAGGGTTAAAAAGCCACACTCGACTCGACAATGCATTAAAAAAAAGGTAAAGGGGAATACCGATCCCGGCAACATCAGGATTCTTGTCGTCCGAAGTTTCTATTTTATTTTCCTTCTCCCTTTTTTTCTCTGTCTCTATTTTTTCTATCACTCTACTTTTTTCTCCCTCTTTTGGACAGGAAAAAAATAAATAAGGAAATAAATGACAGTTGTCCTGAAAACTGTTTTGGGTTTTGCAGCATGCTCATCCTTTTATGCAGCTCCCGTTTCTGCCTCGCTCTCTTTTTATTCTTCCCTGCCTATCGCTCTTTCTCTTATTTTTTACTGCCCTTGTGAGAACGTGACTCGACAACTACCCGGCTAGAAATTTATTAGATATTTATTGCGCTTCGGTTTCCTGTAATAGCACGAACGATTATTTTGTTTCGTAACTCGGACTTGTTCTCTGACGCATGTCCCTGTTCTTCTTGTCCTGTCAATTGCGATCACTGCTTAGGACTTCGTAATACTCTGGTTACGTCAAATGTTTGCTTCATTATGTTATTCTATTTTTAAAAAAAATAGGTACGCACTGACTTTTGAAAACGATTTTGCTAAAATACAAAATCAAAGTAAGAAGTTTTCTTATAAAATTTAATTACTCAGAAGTAGCATGAATTTAACTCGGTACTTTCAGAATCTTTTATTTATATGGATGATTAGTTCAGAGCTTCCTTTACAGGATGCGGAAAACTTTATTCGAAATATTTACCAATTCTGCCATCAGAGAATCGTTTTCTAAATAATGCAAAAATGATCAAAGTTTAACAATTATTGGTCATGGCCTGTTATGATATCAAAGTTTGGTAAATGAGAATACATTATATAATTTACAGTATAGAAGGATTTTTATTAAAAGAAATATAAAGTAAAAGGAAGAAAAGTGAAATGCAAATTAAAGTACTCACCTTTTTGTTTTTCTGCTTGAAAAATCTAGTATAGAAGAACGAATAGGATGAAAAAGAAGTTGAAAACTGAGAAGGAATTTAATATTAAAAAACTGTCATTCTGTGTCGATATGAAAATTCCAAAGGTATCAGCTTTTCTTTTTTCCAATGTCTGTCCCTCAACCACCTTCAACCTACACTCCCTCTTTCCGCTCTTTTCGCTCTTTCTGCCTATGCACTCCTACCTTAGTACCTTCTTCTACTCTTTGTCCTTTTTTCTATCTTCTCAAAAGAACATCCTTTACTGATAATGGTGCAGGAATCTACATTCTCCGTACAAATACTCGTTATTTTTGATGTTATTTGATTTTGATGTTGAGTTGTTATGGGAACGCCACCAATTTAAAACATTTTAACTCAACCTGATTCAATCTGATTAGTTTTTGTATTCGACCGTCTGATTATTATTTCTTGTTTTGAATGTGATCCACAAATATAAACTTTTGTTCTCACCCATCAGTGCCAAATAAATATTCACTGAATTCCCCAATGCAATTTTTCTCAAATTGGTAAATTATTCTGAGATGAATAAGATAAGAGATTTCTTTATTCAAATAAGAATCCAAATTCAACAAGACTTGCTTTAAGCAGAATGTAAAAAAAACATCGTAGGAACGACATCATCGGGTCGACTATCGATTCATGGAGGGTCGCTCCGTCTGGTGAGACAGGGTCTTATGGTACCCCTTTCCGGGAATTAGGGAATTTTAAAATTTAGGGGCTGAATGCCCACCGGACCGCGCTAACTCGAGAATTTATTGCCAATTTTTTTTAAAGGCCGTAGATTTATTTCCAATTCCGTTGACATGGTACTCACAGAAAGTGCTTGGGGGTGGGTTTTCACTCCGCTACCAGAGTAAACACTGCACAGTGCCAAATATAATTGAAACGATTCGCGCGGAAAGTTCGAGGAAGTTAGCCATTGGAATATATATGGGTGGATAGGAGGCGACGATGGCAACATCGGTACTTCCTCACGCATCGATGATCTTTCAGAGTATAGCAAGAACGTAAACTCTAGTCTCGATTAATGTATATAATAGAAGATAGAGAACGTCTTGTAGTGATCAATTTACCATATTGAATATCACTGTGAACTTGGTTTTTGTTCCATCATCTTTTCGGAATTAAAAAACGAGTTTCGCCAAAATTAACACCTGTGAAGTCAGAGCACAAATAATTTTTATTGGATTTTGATCTTTTTTAATGTATATTCTCATCTGAATGAGGTCAATTAATAATTCCAGTATGAAAATAAAATTCCAACTGGCGAATGGTAATTTGAGCAAATAAAAGTTAGGTCAAGTGACAATTTGCATGAATGGAAGTTATGCCAAAGTTTGAAAAAAAGAGAATCATACAGTATGTTGATTCGATCCAGAGAAAATGAGGTCAAACGACAGTTCGAGCGAACAAAGAAGCAACTGATAATTCGGCCAAATAGAGTTCGGGCTTTTCAGAACTTAGACTAATGAAAGAAGAATGACATTTTCAATTCTTATCCTAATATTGACTTGCGAAATTCAGAAAATTCCTTAACAAAAAAATTAGTTTTAGTTCTTTTTATTCTCTTTTGTAAATTCTGATACATAAAGGGTGGGAAAAGCTTCTGTCTCCGATTGGGTTATCGATATCCTGAAGGGCATCGATAAAAAGAAATTTGCATTTTTGAGTCCAGAGATCGTTAGCTGACTGTGTCGCAAATCGGAATATGGCCAAAGTTTCGTGTTGAGCAGGCAGTGAGTGGTGGGTGGTGTGGTATGGGTAGCCCTCTAATCGATCGTGGCTGTCCACCCTTATCAGGGGTCGGGGCCGTTTGGGGGTTACTGCTTTGCATGGCCGGCAAGGCTCCGGTCTCTCTTCTTCTCCCCCTTCACCCTCCTGTCCCTGCCCCACAATCACCCTGAAAACCAACCCTTAAAATAGGGGCGAGACCACGGCCATTGTTGCCAGATGCCTCGTGCATTTGCATTTTCCTGTAAATTCCTTGAAAAATGAATTTCCGCCCAATACAACCGCAGATACGGAGAATGAAGGAATATTAGCAAAAAAAGATGAACAACAATAGAATGAGGTAATTTGAATGATAGATACGTCAGCGTGAACTTTTTCTGGGAGTAAAAATGCATTATCGGTTAGGTTCTAAAAATAAATAGGATTTTTGAAAGGTTCTTGTCTACGATTATCGAAATTTGGAGCGCTTTGAATATCATGATTACGTATTTTCACATCACACTTCCTTTCGCACCTTTGTTTTCAAACATACTATCAGTTGCTTGCTAATTTGTTATATGTAGAATAACTATTGTTAACATTTTTCAGGGTAAAATAGATGCATGGTTGTGTGCAAGAGTCCCCTTGATTCTGGAAATTTCTCCTCAATACAACTTAATGATTCACAAGCACCGGGGGATTTTTTGACTGTTTAAATATCTTCATCACGATTGAAACAAAAAATATATGTCGTATCAGAAAATAATTGAAGCGAAATTTGCAGACCTTTTTGTGGTTAATAATTTTGCTCCTTAATGCTTCTCCGTGTCTTATCATGTGTTATCATGATTTGAACAAAAACTGTAGTCTAATAAGAAAATGGTCAATAATTAATTTGTACATCTTTCAAAAATAAACTTTTTTTCTATGAAGAAATTTTTTCGCATCTCGTAGGGTTTTCTGAAAAATGGAATTTTCCAATTTTTGGAGATTTAAACAAAAACTATGGATCTAATAAAAAAATTTTGCTCTACAGCATTCTTTTTTTCCTTGCATAGTTTGAGCGGAAATGTCCATTTTTAATTTTTAAAAAAGCTTTTTCGATGCGGATAAAACCAGAATCGTTGGTCAAAAGTAGCTGGTTAACGAACTTGTCCCTTCTGTTTGTGCCTTAAAAAAGTGTGCCAAATTACAATCCAATATGATCATTCTTTCGAAAGTTATCGAGTCTATGGATTACAGACAGACAGACTACAGACAGACATACAGAAATCTTCGTAAAGATCGTCTTTTCTGACTCAGGGGGTCTCAAAACGTGGAGATGTCATTAGATCCGTGAAAGTTATTTTCGCATAAAGCCAATACCTTCTCATCCAGAATGAAAATGTAAAAAATATTCTTTTAAGTTCAGGCCATTGAGGTGGCTAATGCATTTCCTTGAATTGTTCGATTTTGGTGATGAAACGTTAATTTGACGCATGAGGAAAGAGGGAACTGCGGAGACGAAGAGCGTCTATCATTGAAGAGACCCTTTGCGCTTTGTCGGTAAATTAGTCGATCTTATTATTCAGGCAAACACTCGCCGAGGACGCCATCTGTATTTGAGCGGACTTTGTTTGAACGGGGCGCGCGAAATCCGTATTTACGCAAAGCTCTGCTTTCTTATTGGTCGATGGCTTAGTTTCGTGGTAACAACGCGCTGAGAACTTAGGCACACCGGAAATACACTCTCTTGTAACGAAGATTGTGCAATGAACTTAAATGTATTTGAATTAGTGCCTTTCTTGAACTTAGTTCCTCCCTTAAAATCGATTGTTCTTTCATAATTCTCTTTCCGTTTCAAATCTAGGCTGCTGATAATAGTACCTTTAAGTTCAAGTATATTGATCTGACTTTGCATTTTACACATGCAGAGTTTCACAAGAGTTCGCGAGAACTCTCGTTATCGTCTCGTCTTGGAATCATAGCCGGGGCACAGTGGGGCAAAATGACGAAAAAATGTTCAAAATACGATTCCGGCTACACTTTTCGACCGATTTGAAATTTTTTTTTTCTTGAAAATTAAAGCTAACTGAATTCTCAAGAGATTCCTGTGTGATGATTTTGAAAGTAATAAATTATTGCTTACTTTCTTTATTGATTGATTTGAAATGATTGATATTAGTCCTGAATCAATGAATAAACATTCGCTCAACATCACCTTATAGTTTATTGTAAATTAATAAATTGTTATCAACAATTCCAGTGTTATGGACACCGGTAAGTGATTTTTGAGGGGATTTGGAATAATAATAAGAAATTTTAGTTTTTATTCCGATTGAAAGTAACATAAGAAATGTGAAAATAGAACGGTATATATATTTCTTATTGTTATAGACAAAATTTCAAAAAAGGACAGTTTGATCAATTTTTGAGTGTTTGAGGTTTTAAAAAAATGTGCTTTGCTTGTCGTGGCAGTGATGTTCTGATAAACTATAGTGTCATTTCATAACAATTCAGTGATTGTTATAAAGAAATTTCGTAAACAAATGCACAGTTTTCGCAATTTCTAAGAGTTTCAGTTACATTTTGTTTAAGCGTACTTTGTTAGCCTTGCTAGTGATATTTTTCTCCAGTATATTGTCATTTCATGCCAAGTGTGATTGTTTTAAACAAATTTTATAAATGCATGAGCATTTTGAGCAATTTTTGAGTGTTTGAGGTACTTTTTTTTTTTAATGTACTTTGTTTGAATTGAGAGTGATTTTGCAAAGAGCTATGTTGTGACTTCATGACAATTTCGTGATTTTTATAAACAAATTTTATATGCAAATGTACCTCAATCACTCGAAAATATCCAAAACCACTCAAAGAAAACTTAGCGGTATTTGTAACAATGCAATTCTGAATAAAAATTAATTGAACAACAATATAAGAACGGTCATACTACGCTCGAAAAACCAGTTCCCGTCCGATCACTTGAAGTGAGTGAATGTATAATTTAATTTAACAAAAATAATTGTTTGAACAAATTATTATTGTTAATGGCTATCTTCTCTTAGATTAGTGCTAAAAATTCAGGGTTTGTCTGAAATGTTTAAATTTGCTTTACCTTTTTAATTGTGAACAAATAACAAATAAACATTAGAGAAAATCATATTCCAAATATTATTGTATTGTTTTAAGTAAATTATTTTTGTTCCTTTTCTCAGTGTTCAAAAAAAAGTTATTGAAACAAAAAAGCTGAATTCTTCAGTGAAACTTGAGTTTCGAATTTCCTACTAAAATTATGGATCTCCAACGCAAAAATTGAATTTTTAAGAAAGTCGTTCAACTTTCAACCGAAGAGTTGAATTTTCGACCTAAAAATATTTATTTTCAATCAAATATATGATGGTTTATAATTCAAGAAAAAAATTTTTTATTTCAAATAAAAAACAATCTGATTGAATCAACAATTAAATCAATGCAATCTAATTGATTTTCATTCGAATTCCATTCAGTGGAAAGTTAAACCTTTCAGAATAACCACAACTTTCTAGCACTTATCTAAAAGAAAATGTTTATAAACAATACCGCAATTTCCTATCATTAGGTACAGAGAATATTATAAGCAATAATAATACATTTTTAAACAATTATTTTTTTAGAGGATTAATTATTGCTTTAATCTAATTTAAAAGTGATAAAAAGTTAAAAATTTCAGAAAAAAACAGCAACTATGTGGTATTGATCTAAAAGGAGATAGCTCTAACCATTTACAATTTAAATAAACAATTATTTTTGCTAAATTAAATTAAATGATTACTTACCTCAAGTGAGAAGAGGACAAAAAACGAAAATTTTAGAAAATCCGCAACTTTGTAGCACTATTCTAAGAGAATATTGTTATAATTCGTAACAAATTGTGTAAAAAACTATTTATGTTAACTCTAATTGATTATGTCCTCGCTTTAACTGAAACGGTGGAAATTAGTTGAAAAATGCAGATAAAAACATTGACTCTCTAACCCCTTTCTAAGAAAAAGTTGCTAAAAACAATAATAAATTGTTTAAACAATCTAAAAACATCTAAATATTAGTATCAAGTAGTATTTGATGTATTTGAAACAATTTGCGTGAAAAACCACAAAAAAATAAAAATTAGCGCCAAAAACTCGAAAAACCCATTTTTCCACTTATGGGGGGTTTTTTGGGACCCTATTAAACAGTCTTATGGAGGTGATATTTGAAAAGTAAGATTTTATTCGCATTCTGTGACTAATTGTGAAGAGAAATGGTGAATTTCGAACTCGATTCACCTAATATTGATAATTCTGAAAAAATGTACAATAACGTCTATTTTTCTCATGGGAAATACGTGTTAAACTTCATGGCATTTGTGTTACCTCTAACTATTTTTTTTTCAAACAAAAAAATGCGTTTGTTTTCTTGTGGATTTGAACAAATTTCCGGGTGTCTTGCATAAAAATTTGAAAAAAAAAATTCTAATGCATTTTTGGACCGTGTATTCAACTCAAACAATTATGACCAATTAAACTATAAGGTTATGTTATGAATCAATCGCTTCTTATTGTGATAACAATAACCTAAATTTCACGATTTTTGCCAACTTTATGTTTAAATAAAGTAAACAATAATTTTTCTATTTTCAAAATCGCCCTCGAAGTACCACTCAAGAATTTAGTTTAGTACCTTTAATTTGCAAGAAAAAAATTTTCAAAACGGTTGAAGGGTGTAGCTGGGCAAATTTGTGTGAGTGGAGTGACACAAATCTTTCGCGCATGTTTTAACAACTAGAGCGCGTTGGATGATTATTAGAATACTATTTATACACAGAAAATATAGTCTAATTTTTTATTTCCCTCGAATTCGAAATCGAGAGTGGATTAAGATCTAGTATCGTCTCGCTCTCGTGAAGCTCTATATACATGTTGTTAATCTCGATTTTTAATGCATGTCAGATTGAATATTTTGGTAATCGGGATGGAAAATAATAAATTATAGTTTATATTGCTGTTCTTTTCTATAAAACTAGACCTTTTAACGTCTGAAAGCTTGGAGATTGGGATTGCATGCAGAAATACTATTATCAAAAATCAATAATTTTACCAATCTCATCCATTTCTCTAATGCATGTTGCATTCGTATTTTTTGCGCGGGAAGAAAGTGGCCGTTTCAGGTAACTTGACGCGTTTCACGGAATCTTGAGCAATCGTAATGGGAATCACTTACGCGGTGCATGGGGCAGGTTTTTCCGAGGACTGTAACCGGTGATAGATTCCCGCGTCGGGAAAATTTAATGGAAAAATCCGGGGTGTCAAGCACAGACACGCTGGCGATACGTCAGGCCATTCACGGCCCAGCCGTCTCACGATTTTTGCGAGAGAAAGAGAAACAGCAAAACGAGAGATCGACAGAGACGAGGACGCGAAAAATGTACACGAAAATACCTGCTTTGAACGGATTGTAAAAGATAACTAAAATGCAGTATTGAAGTACAGAAGAATAATTTTTAACTTTTAGACTTGTGTAAGAGAATCCGATTAGGTCGGATAGAGCCAATCAGGTCAATCAAAAAGATTTCAACCAATTTAGGAAATTTTACATAAAAATCGTTAGATTTTCTATTGCTATATTTAATAGAATATAACAGACTTTAAGGGAAAGTAACTTTCTTGATGAAATTCTCATGGAATTTCTGTATTGAAACTGTTAGTGTCTTAGAATTATCAAAAATCTCAGTATTTGCGTATAGTGTTTCAAAGATTTCTTTCCATACTCATAAAAACATCCCATTTTGATAAATAATTAACATCATAGATATGAAATGATTGTTTTGTAGAAGACGTTCCCTCAATTTTACTCTCTTGTATTTAACTGAATGCACAAAAGTCTACTGATGTGATTTGGAATATTCATTTGACTTCTTGCAAACGATTTTTTGTTGTTCACTTCTCAGAAAGGCGATGACATTTCTTCGAAATCAAATTTTTAATGATTTCTTTTAACTGCACAGTAATTCAACTTTCCGCCGTTTTTAAAATGCACACAAAAAGAGAATCTTTCGAATTATTCATTTAGAATGTTAAATTGAAGAATCTGAAATTGTATACCTGTAATGCTGTAATGTATGTTCTACACTCCAAATTATAGTGTAAAAGGGCCTTCTGAGGTGGAAGGTAGGTTTCTACAAAGTCGGTATCGTGATTCGAACTCCATCTATCGAGGGAACGTAGCCACGGATGACGTACTAGATTGGTCGGTATTGCAGGCGAAACCAGTTTTCACGGAGGATGCTTGGGGGGTTGCCCTAACTTTGGCCTCCCTTCATCTCGCAGTCAGGGGCGAAACTGAAGGGTGTTCAAAGCGCGAATACTGAGCAAAGGGTTGCATGCAGGCGCGCTGATGAAAAGGACGAAAGAGGGCGTAATAATGGCTCCTTGATCACTGTGAAACATGTTTGATAATTTTCTTAAATTTAAACTTGAATACCTATAAATAATTGGACCAATACTTATATCGGAAATATCAGTTTCATAATACAGAAATTTCCAATATCCAATATCCAATATTAGAGTACACCATATCGTGTATACTTATCCAAGAAAAAGGCTTTTCTAACACGTTTATATTGTTGACAAAATTAAAAGAATAATTTAAAATATATATTCTAATATCTGCTTGTATAAGAATCCAACTTTTACTATTGAAATTGATATTATATCCGCCGATAACTTGGATATTGGAAGAAGAAGGAACAAGATTGAGCAAGTTGCTCATTTCCTTATTCGTAAATAACACTAATCCTATAGAACTGAAAATATCAAATTGGAAAAATGTTGCTGAGACAAAACCAGTACCGGCAAGAAAGATATTGCCGGGACCTGTAATATTTTGTTACCAGGTTTTGTTTTCAAAATCATTTCTTTGAAGGATATTTGTGTGCCTTCTCGCCGCCCA
>WSXT02188418.1:0-20165 GCA_011762715.2 Neuroterus valhalla | reverse complement strand
TCAAAGTTTCAACCCAAAACATTATTTACTTTGGAAATAAGAAGTCGGAGAAAAAATACATGACAAGGTCAAATTTCAACTACGTCATAGACTACCATTTGCCCTTAACTAGAAAAAAATTACATTTTGAAATAAAACAGATGAATTTCGAACAAAATAGTAGAATCCTCAAACGAAAAGTAAATTTGCAATAAACCACATTAATTTCCTACCCATGAAGACATTTTTTCAACGAAATACATGAATTCTCGACCAAACAGTTAAATCTGCAACACATGAAGGATCAATTTTGAAGCTAAAATGGAATATCTAAATTTTCTGATATAAAAAATAATTTCCAAATAAAAGAAAACGAATTTTCAGAGGAATGGTCGATTTTTCTAACAAAGAGGTGCATCCGTAAGAAGAATTGATTATTTTCTAACCAGTAGTTGAATTTTCCATCAATAAAGTTAATTTTTAGCCGAATAATTACATTTTTGACTAAATTGCAGATATTTCAAACGAAAGAGATAAATTTTCAATCCGAAAATATCAACTTTTAGCAGAGGAGTTAATTAACGATCAAATAAAGAAATTTTCGACTAAAATGATGAACTAGCAACAAAAAAATTTATTTTTTATAACGTAGTTCAACTTTCAAACAAACAGTTTATTATTCATTTAAAAAATACAAATTCTCAACTAAAAAAGTACCAATTAATATTTCAAACAGACTTTTTAAACAGGTTAATTTCTTAAGCGACAAGTTGAATAAAATGAAAAAATATATCTTCAACCAAGAAAGATAAATTTTCAATCCAAAGACGTTGAATTTGACAAAATAGTTGAATTTTCGAAAAATCGATGCATTTTTAACCTTATAACTGAACTTCGGACCCAAAAAGATAAATTTTCAACCAAGAAGATCAATTTTCAACAAAAAGACGAATTTTTAGCAAAACACATATTTTTCGTTGTAATTTGATCTTTCTTGGTTGAAAATTATCTTTCGTTCAAAATTTTTCTCTTTTTGGGTAGAAAATTGATCTTTTATGTTGAGAAAGTCATCTTTTTTAAAGAAAGTTCATCTTTCTTGTTTGAAAATTACCGTTTTCGTCCAAAATTTGTCTTTCGGGGTTTGAAAGTCAGCAAAAAGCACTCTTAAACAGTAAAAATTTTAGATTTTATATAATGCATTCGAAATAAATAAGTCTCGATGTAGAAGAATTTGTTCAATGATGTACAGCTTTTTAAGGATAGTTAGCTCCAAGATTCAACTTAAAGGAACCTTCCAAGCAGTTGGAAAATCGTTAACAATATAAAAATGTTATTTAATCAAGTGAGGCATAATTTTCCTTAACATTTCCAAGTTGAATAACCATTTACGATGTATATGGAATTTTTTATTTTTGCATAGTTTTCAGAGGATAATTCAAGTTGTAATTTCTAATTTCAAGGAACATTTCCTTCTATTAAAAAATTGGTTTCATTCAAAAATGACAAAAAACTCGCCATCGATTGTTATTTTGAGCTTCATCCTCAATGCACGAACATAAGATACATATATATTTTTCTATCTCTAACTTTTTGTTGAGGAATCCAGGTACCAAAATACAACTTTTGTCGCCTACGAATTTGAAAATGTAATAAAATATTTTTCCGCTCCGCCCTACTGAATATTTTACTTCAAATCTATTCTTATCCCTTAAATCCAAGTTTTAAGCACCTAACGCCGTACAACTGAATCTGAAACTTTCTTCGGAAATAGTGTCTCCAGATTTGAGGCCATTTACTTATTTGCATTCAAATGACATCGGTCTCCTTTTATGGATGTAAGCTGATTGTATGTTGAATCATTTTCAGACATCAGGTGGGCATTGGAGGAAGGAAGGAAGGCCTATTCACACTGAATATTGGCTTAAAGAGTGGGAGGCAGGGAAACACCTCGTAGCCGTTCGTAGCTCAGAAGTAGCGCTATATTGTGTAATCAAGCCTTCGGCTTCCACTGCTTCTGTCTGTGAACCAAGGAGGTGCCTTATTTTTACTCCAAGTATTTTTAGTTTCCACATAATCAAGAAATTTATTACTCTGGAAGATCTAACCTAACGAAATTGTTTTTCTAATCCAGAAGCCCCGATAATCTCAGTCTAAATCAACAATCTGAAAATTAAGATAACCGAAGATGAAGCCTCTGATGATTAAGATCATCGATTTATTTTCTTGAATGCATAAGCTTTTTTGGAAATAGGAGTACTATTCCTAACCTAATGCATTTTATTTATTTTTTAGACTTCAAATGGTATGCTCTTTACTAAATTACTTCTTAGGCCTTCTTTTCTGTCAATGAATGACATCATCTCTATTTTTAGACTCTAAAAACCACAACTAAGATTTTCGAATCAATGATCTCATTTCAAAACTGTATAATTTAATGAAGAAATAGCGAATTATAGAATTATAATATTTGGCTAGAATAATTTTAGAAAGAAAAATTTGGCAGTAACGTCCATATTTCGAAACTTGAATGTTTACGTTCCACTTAGTTTCCTTGAAATGGGGTTCGCTTATACAGAAATCTAAAATTAGTGTTACAAGCCTGGATTCAAGATAGAATTAGATCATAAACAAAGAAATAAATTCAATTATTACAACAATTTTTTGCTAATTATGTACTTCAGCTTCAGAAATTGCCAACTAAGCAATTCTCCAAAAAATATTTACAAATCGCATTCCACTTGCTCTAGAAAAAATACCAATTCAGTGTAATTTCTACAAACAATAGATTTTAAAAACATTTGTTACATTTTACTTTCCGTATCTTCGATCACCAATCTAATGTTGTTCAATTATTTAATTTATATGATCCTTCCAAACCTTGAGGTTAGGCATAAAAAAGACAAATAATTTGTAATCAATTTAAAATACCTGCTGTGCTACAGGATCAAGAATGCTTTCTATGGTTTTCGTGTGGAAGACCGGCATATTTTCTTTATTATCTTCCCTGAATGACAGGAACAAAACTTAAAACAACTTCCAATCACTATAACAATTAGATAAACTAATTGCAACACAACTTCAATCAACACCGCACAAAACCTCACACAACACTGTTACCTTCCCTGGATGACAGGAACGAAACTTAAAAAAACTTCCAATCACAAAAACAAATAGATGAACAAAATGCAACACAACTTCTATCAACACCACCCAAAACGTCACACTAAACTGTCAACACTCAGGAACGGACAAAACTTAACTGATACTCAATCTCAAACTCAATTCAACTAAAACTCTGTGACTAAAATAGGGTTGTAAAGTTTCATGAAACTTTGACCAAATGAAAAGTTTCATGAAACTTTCGAAATGTTTTAAAGTTTCCAAAGTTTCAAACATTAGAGCGGGAAAATTCAAAGTTCGAAAAAATACTATCAAGTATTAAAAGTAAACATTCAACTGCATCCTTTGTATTTCAAACCCAATTGTTTCAACTAATTAAAAATAAATAAAACACGTGTTAATTGTTAGAAACATGTGATTAAAAAAATATTTTTCATTTAAAAAATTTGCAAATCGATTTCGATAAAATGAAAATTAATTCCTGATCAATATAAATTCCATTTTTTTAATGTTAATTTTCAAAACGATCTCAAGCTTTAAAGTTTCAACACGATTATTTGACTGTTCAACAGCCGACGCCATTAAATGACCTAACCTCAACCTGACACGAGTACGCAAGCGCAGACGTGTGTTTGTGAAACTTTAAAACGTTTCAGAAAATTTAATCTCATGAAACATTTCATTGTTTCATGAAACTTTCAATGTTTCAATGAATCATTTCATGGACTCACAAGGCTCACAAGCCTAGACTAAAACCACGACTGAAACCGAGATGGGACTGACAGCGGTCTGACCGTCATTTACCAGTCATTTACCGGTCATGCGTTGCGAATGGGTAAATGCGGTAAAATCCGAAATTTGGAGGAATAAGGAAATAAAAGCAACGGAATTGATTTTGGGAATATTTTGCTCACCAATTACATTTAAATGCATGAATCATTGTAAGATGTGCAAAGAAGAGATTGTAGATAACAATTAGAAAGATGTTTGAAGTGCAACATAACCAATAAATCCCAGGCCTCACGCGGCGGTTATTAGTCCAAGCAACAGGGATTATTTGATAAGTGATTTGTGACAAAAACTTTTGCAGGAAGCCGACTGTGCCATCAGAAGAAAGGTACTTAATACTTTATTTCAGTCATGTTCTTGACTCGCAAATAACATGTCAAATGTTTTTAATAACATTTAAAGCCGAAAAACTGCACTTTTTTAATTTTTTCATTTATAACATAAAAATTATTAGAGCAATCTTAATAGCATCACTAAATAAGCTATAGGCAATTCAATTACGAATAAAATGATCCCTTGATCGATCTGATCAGATAATGGGAGGCCGAGAAAATGAGTAAAAACCAGAAAATTCAGGGCTTGTTTAAGAATTCAATATCTTTGTTAATTCTGAATTTCTAAGACTGGGGTTCGTCAAAAAGAAGCAATTTTGATGCTCTATAGGTGTTAAGAAGAATGGACACTTTAGGATAATAGCTTTTTGCGTACTTGCTATTTCAGTTATTTAATGCTACTAATTGCAAAATGTCTGTATGATGCATCGATGGTCCGATTTCAATTTTTAAAACGGATTTTAAAACTTTAACTAAAGCACAACAAAATGTATATCTTGGTTTTCCAGTAAAATGTTGCTAAATGCGTCAAAAAGTTTTCAAACATGACTCCAAACTGCTAAGCGCTCGAAAGCGACAATTTATTGGAAAACCAAGATATACATTTTGTTGTGCTTTAGTTGAAGTTTCAAAATCCGTTTTGAAAATTGAAATCGGACCATCGGTGCACCATACAGACATTTTGCAATTAGTAGCATTAAATAACTGAAATAGCAATTACGCAAAAAGTTATTACCCTACAGTGTCTATTCTTCTTGACACTTATAAAGCATCGAAATCGCTACATGTTTACCAAAGCCCAGTCATAGAAATTTAAAATTAACAAAGATATTGAATTGTTAAACAAGCCTTTAATTCCCTGGTTTTTACTAATTTTCTCGGCCTCCCATTATCCGATCAGGTCGATCAGAAACTCATTTTATCCGTAATTTGATTGCCTATGACTTATCAATTGAGACCATTAAGATTGCTGTAATGCTTTTTATGTTATGAATGAAACAACTTAAAAAGTGCAATTTTTCGGCTTTAAACATTAATGAAAACATTTGACATTTTATTTTCGAGTCAAAAACATGACTGGAATAAAGTATGAAGTACCTCTCTTCTGATGGCACAGTCGGTTTCCTGCAAAAGTTTTTGGCACAATTTCCCTACTGCTTCGACTATATTCGAAAACACGAGTGGCTAAATTACAGGGAAGTTGACGTGTAAGTCAGGATTTGAAGAATATTCAGAAGAAAATGTTGTTACTGAAAGAATTATAAAAAAAAGCAAAATTAAAAGTATTATACGGAATCAAAAAATAGAAGAATGCAAGAGAAGGAATAGGTAGGGTTGAGAAAATTCAATTTCAAGACGATGAATTATATGTCATTTGATGTATTTTCCCCCATTAATGAATAAATATTTTATGGTGATTGTAACTTTGTTATAGGTTAAGAAGAATCAGAGGAAATTATTTAAACGTCAAAACATATTTTTATTTATATTTCAAAAACACAATCTACAAATTTGTAGGAATATTTGCAGTCGTATCCATCAGTGCCTTCATTTTAATAAATATTAATAATAAAATATAGCTTTTTATATAATAACGTATATTAAATTATAATTTTATAATATTTATATTGCAAAAACGTTAAAGTTAAACTTCAACACATGAAGGGTTCCACGGCATAACCGTGTAAGTGCTATTTTTTCGAAAACACGTTTTATTGGCTCAATAATTCTCTAAAATTCTACCGCATATTGTCGTGAAAGGATACATCAAAATCCTTCTTCTTCTTCTTCTTATTATTCCTTTTAGCTTTATGCGCTCTAGGCGCCAAGCCAAGTGCCATTATCTCAAGTTGGTTGGGTGTCCAGTGCTGTATGTAGTTAAGGTAGGTTCCCATTGAGTGGCGGGAGTTTGCATTGGTAGAAGGAAATGGATTTGGATAAGGGCGAATTATATGTCAAAACCGGCCTGAATGAAAAAGTTAACTATCAGGTTCAGTACCTCATGATCATCTGAAAATGCCATTGCTATTATATTGTAAGGCGGGAGGATTTTATTTTTTATTAGTTCTGATTTTGTTTGTTCATAGATATGGTTAGTTTCAGGACATGAACTGAATATGTGGTTGAGACATTGATTTTCAAAACCACATATGCATCCCGGGGAGTCTAGTAATTTGAGTTTATGAAATAGAAAACTGCCCGTTTTAACGTGGCCGGTACGGATTCTGTTTATTATTTTGATTTTGATTCTAGGCAATTTTGTTTTTTTGAACCATTGTTTTGAAATGGGATAGGTTGAGTACTGGTGAAAAACATTACCTTTTTTTGAACCGAGGTCAATGAGGTATAATGTAAAATCTTTTTGTAAGATTTTCTCCAGGTGTATGTTGACGTCGTCATATGAAATTTTATTGCTTATGGTAAGATTATCGTTGTTGGCAGCGCTTTTTGCCAGTTCGTCAGCATTCTCATTGAAAAGGATGTTAGAGTGACTCGGGATCCACATTAGAATTATTTCGAATTACTGTCATAGATTAGACCCAGAAACAGGGCCTGGTTCGAGCATTCAATTTTGTTATCGCCAATTTTTATAAAATTATCCTGGGGATTGAGCCATCTTCTGGAGAAGATAACAAACTTTGTTTTTTCTAAAGATAGGGACAGATTTCTTAGGTTTAGCCAGTTGTTCAGTAGGTTCAGGGCCTCTGTTAGGGTGGCTTGAAGTTGAGTTAAGTCTCTCGAATTATAGTAAATTACTATATCGTCTGCGTACATTAGTATTTTACAGTAGGGGCCGATGTAGTTTAGTATTTTCCTTAGGTAGAAGTTAAAAATGATAGAAGCTAACACTGATTCCTGTGGAACGCCTACGTGTGCGTTTCCAGTTTCGAGGTAATGTTGAGCCAGGTATAAATGGAGGGAGCGATCGCGTGTTAGGTCCGATATGAATTTTATAATTTTATGATTTACCCCCCCCCCCCCTTTTATCAAGTCTTCAATTAGTATTTAAGGATGTACATTATCGTATGCACCTTTTATGTCGATAAATATAGCTCCCATGAACTCGTCTTTCAGCCAAGCTTTATGTATGTCTATTTTAAAAATGTTAATGCTGTCGGCACAAGACCTGCGTCTTCTAAAACCATATTGGCAGTTTGGGATCTGCAAGTCTAATTCGAAAAGTTTTTCTAGTCGGGTTAGAATTAATTTTCCAATTATCTTTAGCAGATTGCAGGCTAGTGATATTGGTCTGTATCCCTTATTTCCTTTTCTTGGTAGCAGGTAGACAAAATAGTGAGACCAGATCTTTGGAAACCTTCCTGAGTGGTAAATGTTATTAAAGGATGTCAAAAAATTTTTTAAGATTGAGTCCGGGAAGTTTCTTATGGTTTCATTGGATATGCAGTCTGGCCCGGGGGCACTTTTGATCTTGGTTGAAGCGATTGCTCGTTTTAGTTCAGCTAAACTAAAGGAGCTGTTTGCTTCATTGGACTTACGGTCGATTTTGGTTACCGGGATGTCTGGGGAGGTGATTGGGATGCTATTTCGCGAAACTCATTTTTCTATATATTCGTGTACCGGATTATCCACGTTATCTGTACTGATTGTGTAAAAGTCTGGGTTTCTACGGTTTTTGAATGATTCAACAATGCGCCAAATGCTTTTTGCACCCATTTGAGGGTTAATTGAGTCGCAAAATAGGGGAAAGTTTAATTTTTTCTCTCTTCTGAAAACTTTTATGGAACTTCTTAAGTGCTTCTAGGAAGTTAATTTCATTTTCATTAGTGGGGTGTCTTTTATAAGTGCGGTATTTTGACCTCCTTTAGTTCAACGCAGCGGAACAAGCTTTGTTCCACCAGCGGGCGGGTGGGGAACTGAAGTTGTGTTTGCCCCCGGCCCATTTTGCTCCAGTTGATAAAAGGGTATTCAGTACTGATTTCAGTAAGGTGTCAAAGTCATCTAAAGGTGATTCGTTTGTGTTTATGTTGATTGAAAGTTGAGTGCTGAGTTTCTCTTTAAATTCTGACCAGTTAACATTCGTAATGTTTATTCTGGGCCTTCCTTCCTGTCTCATTGATGCCTGGAGGTTAAGATCTAGGTAGATCGGAAAATGGTCACTTGTGTGTGAGTCGGTAGAAACAACCCAGCGGCATGAGTTCGCTAACTGGGATGATACCAAAGTCAAATCAGGGACGCTGTTTGGTCGCGGGGTGTTAGGGTTAAGGAACCCTGGCCTGGTGGGAGAGCCATCATTCAAGAGAAGGAATGTTGAATGATTAATTTCATTAGCGAGTTCGTTACCACCATTTTTTCGGGTTATCTGCCTGCCCCATAGCAAGTTTTGGGCGTTAAAATCCCCTCAAATCATTGTTTTTTCTGATCTGTAACTTTCTAGTAGGGGTTTCCAGGATAAATTTGATATTTGAATGTCGGGGGGTCTATACATTGAAAGCAGGTTGTATTTTGAATGATTGGTAATAGTGATTTCAATACCTATTATTTTAATACCAGGATTATGAAGCTGGGGTGTTGGTAGCTGTTTGAATTGAAGGCCTTCTTTGACTAGAATGGCAACGCCCCCAGCTCTGAAGAGGTTGTCGCGATCTTTTCGTACAAGATTGAATCCGTTGAACTTTATTTCATCTTCTTTGACTAGCCAGGTTTCTTGTAAGAGCATTATATCTGAATGTGCCAAGATGAATTGTATTTCCCTATATTTATCCCATAGGCTTCTGCAGTTCCATTGAACAATAACTAATTTCCCTGGTTGTTTTTTATTGGTTATTCGAGTATTTGAGGAATTTTGAGTAGTTAATAATTGATTGACGAGGTTGTGTGGTGGATCATTTGAGTGGGTCATTGATGATCATTTGAACAATTGACCTCCGATTGACAACTGTCGGATCTTTGATTTAGTGCTAAGGTTAAATTGTTGATTTGAGATTGTAATGGTTTTAATAGGTCCAGAAATTGTTTCGAGAGGGTGTGCATGCCATCTGAAACTAGTTTTTTTAATTGTTCTTCGATGAAATTGTTAATTATGTTGGAGCTAGCTCTAATCGCGGCTTCCTCTGCTACCTTTTTAACTATTGAGGTTATGTTGACAAATCAGTCTTGGGAGGCCCTGAATTGAACAGCTTTGTGACTCGTCTGTGTTGGCTGGAATCGGGACGAGGGTGTTTGTGTTAATTCGTTTTGATTCATATCTGTTTTCGCGGGCAAAGGGTTGATAGTTGTGTTCAACATTTCCTCGATTGAATTGTTTAATGAAACATTTTCGTTCTGAGGGAAGGAAAAGCTGTTGTTAGTTGAGTTTATTCTAGGGATGGATGAAACTCTAGGCCAGTTTGTTAAATCGAATGCTGGGATAGGTTGGGCTTCTGGTTTTTTAAGTATCTCAATTTTTGCATCGTTGTAAAAAAGGCCTCTATATGCCATTAGTCTTTGTATTTCTTTGTTTGATGAAGGAGGGGCATTCTTTAAAATCTGCTTGGTGATTACCTCTGCAGTTTGCACAGAGTAAATTTTCGGAAGAACAAGTCGAGTAATCATGTTCACCAGCGCATTTTTTTGCATCTAATACTTTTCGCCCGGCAATGCTTACCAACGTGGCCGAATCTAAGACAGGTGAAGCATCTTCGCACTTGATTGATGTAAGGTTCAATAGGGCATTTGGCATAGAACAGCGATATTTTCTCAAGTTTCATGTGTCCAAAAAGTTTGACTTTAATCATTCTTGTTGGTGTAAGTTGGGAATTTCCTTCGTTATTTAGATTTTCGATTTCGCGGGATAGTTTCTCGAGTTTGTAAATTCTTTTTACTTCCATAACTGGGATGTTTAATTCCGGGTTTGTTTTGAGATCATCAAGGATTTCTTCTTCGCTTTCATTAGGGTCTACGTTTTTGATAAGGTACACTGGATAGATTTTAAAATCAGGAATATAGGCTAATAATTCAGGATGAGAAAAAGTTTGAACAAATGAATTCGCGTTTTCATACGTTTCGAAAGTGATTCGCATTTTGTAATCCCCAAGGGCTTGAAGATCACTGAATGAATTTTTAACGTCTAATTTACGTATGATTTCACTTACTGAGCTGATGTGAAGATTGGCTATATTGCCACTTTCTTGGTTTTTACCACACATTACGACGATAAAAGGGCCATCATGGAGGTCGGTGTACCTATTTTTGTTTTGGGATAAGGCTGATTCGATTACTGAGACTGGAATTGTTTTTCTTTGCTTAGCTGGGTGTTCTGAGCTCTCAGAGCGATTGCGGAGTTGGCTCACGCTAACTGATTTCGTAGCCAGATCATCGTCTGGCTTTCGCTTTTTAAATGTGGGTTTTTTTGGGTCTGACGTTCCCTAAAAATCCATACCGTCTGGATTCTGATCTACCAGGGGCATTGAACCTGATTTAATGATAGACATTTATAATGAAAGTTACTTACGCACGGCTTCTTGGACTGAGATCATAGAGTGTGGACGAGGACAGATAGGGATTTAGAGGTCATGGGCAGCTGGGTGGTGGAAGGCAATCAAAATTTTCTGCTACTGGGTTCTGGGTTCAAGTGGGTTCTTAAAATTCGTGGTTTTCCATAACCGTGTAAGTGCCATGGGCCTACCTGCGCGACACACACGCGCATTCGTCTTCAACGTAGTCTGTTTATTCACGTTGATTCACGTGTTGCCGCTCAATTTGTTTAGCATTTTGTAAGTCCAATTTGAAGTATTATCTCGATTTTTTAATTTAAAAAAATTTTTTTTTTTTTAAGAAACGATTTTTTGAACTTACTTTCTCACTTTTCAGCCGTCCATTTGTCTTGAAATATGTTTTTAAAAATTTCAACATACGTTTCATGTTAACCTGAGTCTAAAAGAAGAAAAAAATTTGGATGGACTTACACGGTTTTGACCGCAGTCGATTTTTGAGGGTATTTATCTCGAAAAGTATAATTTTTTTGAAAATTCAGCTTATTGAGATCTGTAGAGCTCCATCAAATCTCGAATATACTTTCTCATTTTTTTTCTTTTAAGAATTCGATTTTTGAGAAGGTTTTTTCCTTCTCCTGAAAAATTTGTCCTGGTGGACTTTCATGGTTTTGCCGTGGAGCCCTTCACATGTATATTCCTTTAAGATTATCAGTCTTTATTATCAGCCATTCAGCATTGCCTCATGTATTTTGTTCCTTTCATTTTCAAAAGATAATATTTCAGAAAATTTCCATACTTGAACTTCAAAAAAGTTGCGGACTAACCGATTTGACAGGTTATTGATGTTGAGTAAACATTGAATTGATTGCATATTAAAACTTAAGAAAGTACTCTTTCAAAATCACCGCCTGCTCCGCCTAAGGTTTGAGAATATGATGCTGTGTCCTCACTTAAACATGTGGATTTGTGTACTTTTAGAACATATCCTTCTGTAATAATACTTCTATGTACATGAAACTTCATTACGAAAGGAATTATCATTCAACATTCGATAATTCCTTTGAAATATGAGTTTTACCACTTTTACCAGCTTGACCCGTCATTACAGGTATTTTCAGTAAAACTGGTAAATTTGCCCGTCAGGCGGGTAAGGTCCATCTCTAGATAGGGCATAGGGCTGCTTTTGACGCTATCCTGGTCAGCTGACTCAAGGAAAAACATATTCGTATCTACGCCTTCAACTCGGAGTGCGGTTGTGACGTCATCTACTATCCAGTGTATTATACAGATCATTGGTCAATCAAGATGCACATTGCTGAAAGTTTCTAACGGAAATATTACAAATGTTGATTTTTGATTAGTGGAACCGTTTGAATTTGAGGTCGATTTTCACTTTTCTCCCCGATTTTCCATCTTTCTTCGATGTGCGATTGCGAATGCGTATGAACGATGACACATGTTTTCAGGAACACTAAAGCTGTGCCGACTCATCGCCTTAAAATTTTTTCTGCAAAAATAACATCATATTCCTTCCATCCGCGCGACATAAACGGGTGATAAAGTAAGTAGCGGTAATTAAAAGTGTTGCAAAATGATTATAACGTTAAAAAACCTGCAGCAACAAACGTTTACCGTCGAGATTGAGCCCTCAAAAACGGTAAGCGAAAAACAAGTACCGGAATGATAGTTGGATTTAAAACGAATTCGTTATTTTCTAACACAAATTGCTTTTCTTGTAGGTAAAGGACCTCAAAGAAAAAATAGAAGCTCAAAAAGGACTTTCCGCGCAACACCAAAGGTTGATATATGCCGGTGAGTGAAATTCCATTCCTTTATATAACCTCACTTATTTCCTTTATTGCTTCCTCACTCGTTTTTGTCACGTTCCTCGCCTCTCGCTTCCCTCTTCCTTTTGTTCATAAACATTTCAATCAATTCCTTTATTCTGGATCTATTTTAAGTTTTATTCTAAAAGTATCTTAGGGTTAGTGTTTATTCGTGTGATAAGGGTGATGCAAGCTTTTGCACTTGCAATCAAGAGTTTCAAGAATCAAAGGAGTGCAAAAGTTTATTTGGTTCTGTTTGGGTCAATGGATGAACATATTTGAAGGTTTTCAAGACCTTCAAATATCCTGCGTCATGTCTTTTGTGTACACTCTAAAAAAAGTGGTCGAAAATTTCAAGTTCTTGTTTTTTACTATGATTGAATTGTAATTCTACAAGTTCATTGTGAACTGGCAGTGACTAAGGATAGAATTTATCAATTATTTTATCAGTTTTGCAGTAAAAAATGTTAAATTTGTCGACATACAAATGTAAGTGATTAGCTTAATTTTCGAACACGATTTAATCGTCCATGAGCGCAATTTTATGACATTGAACGCTTTTACTTAACAATGAAATACGTGAAAATGTACGAATAAAATTGAATGTACTATGTGGAAGCTTTTTTTTGCGTTAATTTTCAACCAATTTTTTTTCACATGCTTTCTTTAATCCTACCCTATTTGAGAAAAAATGGCGTGTTTCAGGAAAAATATTAACGGATGAGCAGCCACTGACAGAGTATAATATCGATGAGAAGAAGTTTATAGTTGTTATGGTTTCCAAACCAAAGGCTGGAGTTAGTCCAAGCACGAGCGAAGAGATTAAAGCTGATGGCGATAGCAGCAAAGAACCAACAAGACCAAGGTATTCCTCATGATTGGCGCATTCTATAATCTTTTAATTCCGAGACTACTTTAGGGCCGTACTAAAATAACGTGTCTCACAGGAGGGGGGATTGACAATCTTACGCGAAGAAAAAATACTCACTTTCCATGCCATTGAAGATTTTTTTTTCTAATTTTGCACTAGCAAAAATGTCTGTTTTTGGATTTCATTGTGATTCAAAATAAATATATCGACAGTTTACTGTAAATTGCAATATTAAATTAGTCCAGAAAATGTACGGAAATTTACAAAATGTTTGATCTTGCGTAAGATTTCGTGGGGGAAGAGGGAGGGTTGACCGGATCCTACGAAATCTTACATAGGGAAGGGGGGGTCAAAAATGGACAAAAAAAGCTCTAGGTAATTCAAGTATGGCCCCTTTGCCCGAATTTGGCTGCTGATTTCTTTAATCAAGCTTCTCGTTCCTGGAACTATTTAGATCATTGGGTACTTTTTTCCTCCTGAACTTTGTATTTCTACCTAGATTTGAAGTTTCTGTTCAGAGTCAGGGTCAGCGTCATACGGTAAATAAGAAGATTTTTTGTTAGAAATGTAGGAAAAATTTCCCAAAATAAAATTGCTTTAGTAACTATATCAAGTGCAATTTGAAAAGCTTGAAATTTCTAATAAAGAGGTTGCAACTTCAACAAAATAGATGAGATTGTGTTTCCAGATTGTGTCTAGCGGACCGGGAAACCGGGAAAACCCCGAGAATTTTATTTTACCGTGAAAAAACCGGTAATTCCATTTTTGACCGGGCGTTTTTTGCATTATCTTCTTTTCATTCCATTTGTACTTTATGTGCAGTCACGAAGTTCCTTCTTATGCTTATCCTATGTACAGATTTTCGCTGAGTTCGCTGAGTAGAAGTTGTAACCTCAAAATTCAATAATTTCATTAGAAAATATTCATAATGAGACCTTACCCACAATAAGATGTTCAGTAAAAATTTTCATTCTCGTATTTTGCAAAGGCTACCCCCCAAATATGTTACTTTTGGGGAAAAATACTGCCTTCTTTCTATTTATTTTCTTAAGCAATTTTTTGGATGTTCCGCTGACCGATCCAGGTTTCAAATTTATTTCTTTAGATTTCGATTTTTTAAATACCAAATAAAGGCTCAAAAATAGTTTCACCCCTAGAATGCATTTATCATTGATTGTTCAAGTAGCCCTAAAAGTTATGGAACAAAAAACAAAGTTTGAAGGCTATCGGGCTTAGCTTACAATAATTTGTAATTTTATGAAATGTAGTGGTCTGAAATGGTCCTTAAACATTTTTACATGCAATAATATACAAATGACTTCTGTTAAAGCTTGAATAAAATATTCTCCATAGTGAAAAAGTGGAAAATAATTTATGGTGAAAGACTGAAAAAATCTTGTATAACGAAGTAAAAAAAAATACATTTTTAATTTACCAAAAAAATTATGTTAAACTTGAATAAAACTGGTCAGCAAAACTTATAGAAACGGATAAAAACGCAGAATTGCATCAAAATCGACCTTATCAACCAGCTGTTACCCTATTCAGGTGAATCATGGTTAAACATATATTTGAAACTACTATAGGAATCTTAAGTTATAAAAAAATGTGTCTTTTTTTGTCTGTTTCGAATTACAAAATTTTTTCTGTCTACCTTTGAAAATAACTACATTTTTGCATTACGGAGAACATTCTTTTTATATTGCAGAAGGAATCCTGGGGATATTATCCAGGGAAAAAAATTTTCATTGTTTCATAGAATTTTTTGTTTTCATAAGATTTTTTATTCTTTGCATTGTATTTTTTTCAAATTGAGAACGAAAAAAATTTATTCGCAGAACTAGAACGATCTACTGGAAAATCTGAATCATTTTTAAAAAAGAGAAGAAAATTAATTGCAGTATTTTTTCACCAACGGAAGAAATTTCGGGGGTAACGTTCGCAAAATTCAAAAGTTCAAATTTTTATCGGGTATCCTATCGCAGATTAACTAAGATTTTTCCAGTTAATTTTGAATACTTATTCTAATTGTGATAACCTGTTGTAAGGATTTATTTTCCAAATTTATATACAACTGTGAGAAAAAAATGTGTACACTTTTTTTTAATGGTTCAGTAGTTTTAATCAGGTTCAAATTCACAATTTTTTACGATTTTTCACTTCAATTCTAGTCATGAGTCGGACAAAAGTAAGTGTAACGCATTACTGTCCGAACTATAAGCGGAATTCTCCTGGGGTGATGAAGATGTAAAATGTAAAATTCCTATTTTTATGTATACGTTGACTTTCAAAAGATACAAAAAGACATTATGAGTTGGTCGGGGGAAAAAAAATGACCGGGAAAAAACAAGGAAAACCCCGATAATTTCAAATCGCTTGATCACTAGACACCCTGATAGTTATTAAGATTTAAATCTTCAATCCGGACAACACAATATTTCAGGCTCGGGTTTTGTTAACTTTCTCTTTATCAAAACGTGAATTAGAAGACTAATAAAATAAATATTTATTTTCAGCATAGCAGCGACACCTTCGGATTCCAGTCCAAGCACTGGGGCACCAACAACACCGCAACCAGCTCAAGCAACTGCAACGCAACAAGCGGATCCAGCACAGCCAACTATAACAATAACGGGTCCAGAAGGTCAAGCAGAAGGTGCATTGCTTACGGGCGAACAGTACAACCTCATGGTCACCAACATTATGGAGATGGGGTAATTTCTAAAAAATTGAATGATTTCCAGTCAAAAAGTTAATTGAAAGATGAAAGTGAAGTATCGAAACTGTACTAGGATAGATACTTTTTTTAGTCATACTTTTTTGTATATGAATAACTGGCCTGAAGACAAAATCGAACGAGGAGATGATCTTAGTCGAGATTTTCTCTTAAATCTTGTAAGTTCATTGGGTTGTGTAATGCACGAGAATCCAATAAAAAAACAAAACAATTGAATCCAGAAAATTTTTCGGAAATAGGCAATTTTTGTAAAACGTTTAGCCTTTGACACGATAAATAATGTTTCGGCAAATTAATAGCCATGTCAAAAAATCTCACTAGGAAAATTATGAGATTCAAGAAAAATCCAAACTGATCATCTCCTTGTAAGGTGAAAGGAATGATCTAGAATTTGTGATTGAAACTTTTTTACATAAATTTGTCAGTGTAATCAATTTTTTATATCACTTTACTGAAAATGGTAGTGAAAAAGTAGCTTTGCATTGAAACATCCATATAGAATTTTAATAATTAATGAATTAAAATTCCTTCCTTGCAGGTATCCCCGAGAACAAGTTGAGCAGGCGTTGCGGGCGAGCTTTAACAATCCAGACAGAGCTGTAGAATATCTTTTAACAGGAATTCCGTATCAGCTTTTGGATGAAGCAGCCGAAGAGCCAGGAGAAGCTCTGGATCCAGTTGTTGCCGAACAGGGTCAAGATCCTCTTGCCTTTCTACGTTCCCAGCCGCAATTTCAACAGATGCGACAAGTCATTCAACAAAATCCACAGCTATTAAATGCTGTCCTGCAGCAAATCGGGCAAACGAATCCTGCACTTCTTCAACTCATATCCCAAAACCAAGAAGCGTTTGTCCGCATGCTTAACGAACCCGGTAAACTCATTTTTCAATTAATATTGTATTTTTTCATTTTGCTGATCAATAGATTATGAAGTTTAAAATAGATTGAAAAGGGGCATCAGTCTTTGTTGGTTAAATATAGTCTTTTGGCAAAGTGCCTCTTTCAATGGTATCTGATAAATCGGTTTGTTTACTGAATTTTCCTGTTACTTGACGAGGACAATGACTTCGTTGTCCTTGGAATAGTGACCGTGTATGTTTTGAGTGATTTGAATCCCAAAGTATTTTTCTTTTGCATTTTATTACGCCTCGGACTCACGACACTATTTACGATTTTCGACACTTTTTTACAAATGCAACTATTTTGAAAAACATGTGACTGAAGCTATTTTTTCAAATAGCTTGCTAATGCAACTAATTCTCTCACTTTTCCTTCAAACATATTTTGAGACTTCTTCAATTGACTGGCTGAGAAGGGTTTCGAAGATTCACTAAATTTTGGAAACATGAAAAGATTTCTGAAAATTTTACAAGACTTCAACAGTTTTCAAAGATTTTTTGGATACTTTGTTGTTACAGGGATTTTATAGGGTTTCAAATCTTTTAGAGTACCTGAAAAATTTCAAGATATTTTACAGAATTTCAATTATTTCAAGCTAATTCGAGAGATTCCAAGAAGTTTTATCTGATTTCGGAAGATTTCAGGTTTTGAAAATCTTTAAAGAAATTTCATTATGATTTACGAGATTTCAAAGGATTTCTAAGCATTTTTAGGTATTTTACTAGGCTGAAAAATAATTTTTTTTTTCAAATTCCTAATGATTTTAAGAAGGATATTTCATGTGTTTGCAAAAATTTTCTAGAGAATTTGAGGGAGCAAAAAACATGAAATATTAAGAGACTTCTTTCTATAAATACGTATGGTTTTCATGGGATTTTATGGAGTCCCAGAGTATTTCAAAAATTAAAACATTTCGAGAGAGGAATTCCGAGAGACATTTCGGAAAATTTTTTGGAGACATTAAGGAAGCTTTTCAGTATTGACAATATTTCAAGGAATTTCGCCAAAATTGAGGGATTCATGTCATTCAATTATATTCTAAGATTCTCATTTTACTAGTCATCTTTATCAGTTCTAGCTCGGAACAATTTTGCGTCATTAGGCCAAAGGAGATCCAAAGATTCTATTATATTATGAGAAATTTCGGTAGACTTCAAAGAATAATAGAAAGTTGGACAGTCTTCCAGATATTTCGAGTGGATTTTAATGGATTTCAAAGCGTTTGGGGTATTTTGAAATATTTAAAGGAATATAGAAGGGCCTTTATAATATTTTATGTGATTTCGTGGGGTTTCAAAGATTTCACAATTTTTTAAAGGATTTGTGAAACATTACAGATTTCATGGTTTTGCTCAATTTTTGTAGGAAAAGGGATCTCACTAGATTTAAGGTATTTTATAAGTTTTTGGAAATGGCGAGTTAGAGGTATTTTTGAAAATTCCAAGAAATTTTATGACATTTTGAAAAATCAAAGGAATTATGAAGAATCCCGTCGGATTTCAGAAAATATAAAATGATTTTGAAAAAGTGTTTATGATATCAATGATATATGAAAGATTCCAACGGACTTTCATTGATTAGAAAGTTTTCAAGAGAATAAAAAAAATTGTTCGATTTATTGAAGGATTCCAAAGCTTTCAGTGGATTTCAAAAGATTCGAAATATAGATTCCCAGAAGTTTTTTAAGGATCTGAGGGGCCCTCCTTAAATTACGTAAGACGTGAGACGAAGAAATCTTACGTCCATGTTAGATTGTGTATACTTACTACAGAAAAAGCCTTAAAGAGGGTGGTGGTTGGGTCGAAATTCCAGAAATAATTCCTCACGTAATTTAAGGAAGACCCCGAAACATATTTCAAGAGATATAACCAGGAAAAAAAGGATATTGAAAATCACAAACGTTTGTGAAGAATATAGTGTATGTATGCCAGGAGATTCCAAGGTATTCGTTGAGTTTCAGAATTTTATTTAGGATTATAGAACATTTCAAAAGTAAAAATGTATTTTCTATATGTATATTTCAAGCG
The DNA here is from genome assembly GCA_011762715.2 of Neuroterus valhalla. Taxonomy (NCBI): domain Eukaryota; kingdom Metazoa; phylum Arthropoda; class Insecta; order Hymenoptera; family Cynipidae; genus Neuroterus; species Neuroterus valhalla. The sequence goes on along the minus strand of WSXT02188418.1, from coordinate 1,149 downwards.
GCGTAACAGAATTGAAGAGTTTTCTGAAGATTTCAGTGGATTCGAACAGATTTCAAATCTTTTGTTTTTTTTTAGCTTTAGCAGATTTCATAATATTTTTCGGGATCTCATAGGCATAGGATTTGAATGATTTTTCAATTTTTGAAGGAATTTCAAAAAGTATTACAAATTTTGAGATTCCATCCGATTTTTGTGGTTCTGTGAATTTCAGAAAATTCAAAGGATTTCATACATTTTCAGGAATATCAAAGGATGACTAAGAGTTTAGGGTATTTAAAAAAAAAATTGAGAATTTTACAATATTTTAACATTTTTTAGGGGGTTTAGAGAATTTATTAGGATTTTACTTCGAAAAGAGAGCACCATAAATAATGTGATAGGTATTTTGCTAATTTTCGACTCTCCGTACACGTGATTTCTTCAGAATAAAGAAAATTCACCTAAAATCGCAGGGACCAATAAAAAGGACTACTAATCTATTTATATTAACTATTGATTGAAAATTACATGTTTTAAATCCATAGAGATTTCTTAAAATCTTTCAAAATACTTGAAATTTCGTGAAATATTACGAGATCCCTGGAATTCTTCGAGATCCTTGAAATCCGTGGAAATATTTTCGAATCTCTTGGAATCCCTTGGAATATTCCAAAACCCATTGAAATATCTCGAAATCAGTAAGAATACTTCATAATATTCGGAAACCCTTCGAAATCCAGTCGAATCTTTTGAAATCCATGAATAAAATACAGAATCTTGTGAAATTTCTTGAAATCGTTAAAATATTCTGAAATCCCGTGACTCCTTTCGGAATACTTCGAAACTTGAAATCTTCTGTTATCTACGGGAATCGTTCTCAATTCCTCATCAAAAACCCTCTGGTATCACATTGGTTGTCTGCCATCTTGAATTAAGGGGTAATTTCTTGTATCGCGCATGGAGAATAGACATAAGGAGACCAATCTGTAATGTATGGACTTCACCGAAAACCATGGAGAATAGACATAAGGAGATCAAACTAGTGGAACTAAAAATGAGCGCTTTCCTGTTGCCAGAAGTTTGAGAAGTTCACACAAACACACGTGTAAAAACTCACACTTACGTGTAGTTCAAAACTTCCCGAGCATGGCGTGCCGTCTGCATTGTACA